>OU015464.1:1598069-1810869 GCA_907164805.1 Brachyptera putata
AATCTTGTCCCTCTGAAATTCATTGTTGAATTTCTCAGTTCTGTTGTTATTTATTCATATGGTTATCAAATTCGAACACAAATCCGGTCTCCGTTTCAAAATCGAGTTTAATTTAGATATTTTAGAGCGAAAAACAACTTAGTGTACTCACCATGGTAGAGTCCCATATTATAGAATTCTGGAATCCTTCTAATTACTTTTCCATTAGCATTATTAGCAAAATTTAAACGGAATAAATCTTTTGAAATGTCCTCTTGTCTTCCCACAAAATTTTAGCCGAATCAAAAATGATGATTCTTGATGACTCTGAAAAGTGGCTGGAAATTGCAGTTTTTGGATAATTCAGACACTTATTCCTTGGAAATGGCTGATGCGAGTATAGCAAAATTTTCTGAGGATTTAGGGACCATCAAGTTATACTCATAAAAAAATACTAGAACATCATAGCTCTCACCAGTTCATAGAAATTGATTGCGAGAGGCCCAAAAGTACCTTAGTTAACCCTGTACATTTCGGTCAAAAATTTTTGTCTTCTGAAATTCATTGTTGAATTTCTCAGTTCTGTTGTTATTCATTCATATGGTTATCAAATTCGAACACAAATCCGGTCTCCGTTTCATAATCGAGTTGAATTTGAAGATTTCAGAGCAAAAATCAACTTAGTGCCGATCCGACGTTTAGTTTGCCGGTAAACATGTTTTGAACAACCCAATGTGTATAGGGGATCGGAAAATTCATGATTCTCCTCGGAAAAGCTCTAAGAGGGTCGTGTGTGGTATCGAAATGAAGCTACATTCATTAGATTGCAAAAATTTCAAACCTCGACTCGATCCGACATTTGGTTTGCCGGTAAACATGTTTTGAACAACCCAATGTGTATGGGGGGTCGGAAAATTTATGATTTTCCTCGGAAAAGCTCCAAGAGGGTCGTGTGTGGTATTGAAATGAAGCTACATTCATTAGATTGCAGAAATTCTGAACCTTAACTTGATCTGACATTTGGTTTGCCGGTATACATGTTTTGAACAACCCAATGTGTATAGGGGGTCGGAAAATTTATGATTTTCCTCGGAAAAGCTCTCAGAGGGTCGAGTGTGGTATCGAAATGAAGCTACATTCAATTGATTGCAAAAATTTTAAACCTCAACCCGATCCGACATTTGGTTTGCCGGTAAACATGTTTTGAACAACCCAATGTGTATGGAGGGTCGGAAAATTCATGATTTTCCTCGGAAGAGCTCACAGAAGGTCTTTTGTGGTATCGAAATGAAGCTACATTCATGAGATCGCGAAAATTGCAAACCACAGCCCGATCCGACTCTTGTTTTGCCGGCAAACATGTTTTGAACAAGTCAATGTGTATGGGGGTTGGAAAATTTATGATTTTCCTTGAAAAAGCTCTCAGAGGGTCCAGTGTGGTATCGAAATGAAGCTACACTGAATTGATTGCGAAAATTTCAAACTTCAGCTCGATCCGACATTTGGTTTGCCGGTAAACATGTTTTGAACAACCCAATGTGTATAGAGGGTCGGAAAATTTATGATTTTTCTCGGAAAAGCTCTCAGAAGGTCGTGTGTGGTATCGAAATGAAGCTACATTCAATTGATTGCGAAAATTCCAAACCACAGCCCGATCCGACTCTTGATTTGCCGGGAAACATGTTTTGAACAACCCAATGTGTAGAGGGGTGTCGGAAAATTCATGATTCTCCTCGGAAAAGCTTTCAGAGGGTTGTGTGTGGTATCAAAATGAAGCTATATTCACTTGATCGCGAAAATTTCAAACCACAGTTCGATCCGACATTTGGTTTGCCGGTAAACATGTTTTGAACAACCCAATGTGTATAGGGGGTCGGAAAATTTATGATTTTCCTCGGAAAAGCTCTCAGAGGGTCGAGTGTGGTATCGACATGAAGCTACATTCAATTGATCTCAAAAATTCCGAACCTCAGTCCGATTCAACATTTGGTTTGCCGGTAAACATGTTTTGAACATCCCAATGTGTATAGAGGGACGGAATTTCATGATTTTTCTCGGAAAAGCTCTCAGAAGGTCGTGTGTGGTATCGAAATGAAGCTACAAACAATTGATCGCGAAAATTTCAAACCACAGCCCGATCCGACTCTTGATTTGCCGGCAAACATGATTTGAACAACCCAATGTGTATAGGGGGTTCGGAAAATTTATGATTTTCCTCGGGAAAGCTCTAAGAGGGTCGTGTGTGGTATCAAAATGAAGCTACATTCATAAGAATGCAGAACATTTTCACTTCGTTCCGATCCGACGTTTAGTTTGCCGGTAAACATGTTTTGAACAACCCAATGTGTAAAGGGGTGTCGGAAAATTTATGATTTTTCCCGGAAAAGCTTCCAGAGGGTCGTGTATGGTATCAAAATGAAGCTACATTCATTGGATTGCAGAAATTTCTAATTATTGTTCCGATACGACTCTTAATTTGCCGGCAAACATGTTTTGAACAACCCAAAGTGTAGAGGGGGACGGAAAATTTATGATTTTCCTCGGAAAAGCTCTCAGAGGGTCGAGTATGGTATCGACATGAAGCTACATTCAATTGATTGCGGAAATTCCAAACCTCAGTCCGATCCAACATCTGGTTTGCCGGTAAACATGTTTTGAACAACCAAATGTGTATAGGGGGTTCGGAAAATTTTTGATTTTTCTCGGAAAAGCTCTAAGAGGGTCGAGTGTGAAATCGAAATGAAGCTACATTCATTAGATTGCGAAAATTTTAAACCTCAACTCGATCCGACATTTGGTTTGCCGGTAAACATGTTTTGAACAACCCAATGTGTATAGGGGGTCGGAAAATTCATGATTTTCCTCGGAAAAGCTCTCAGAGGGTCGTGTATGGTATCGGAATAAAGCTACATTCATCAGATTGCAAAAATTTCAAACCTCAGCCCGATCCGACATTTGGTTTGCCGGTAAACATGTTTTGAACAACCCAATGTGTATAGGGGGTCGGAAAATTTATGATTTTCCACGGAAAAGCTCTCAGAGGGTCGAGTGTGGTATCGAAATGAAGCTACATCCAATTGATTGCAAAAATTTGAAACCTTAACCTGATCCGACATTTGGTTTGCCGGTAAACATGTTTTGAACAACCCAATGTGTATGGGGGTCGGAAAATTCATGATTTTTCTCGGAAAAGCTCTCAGAGGGTCGTGTGTGGTATCGAAATGAAGCTACATTCAATTGATTGCGAAAACTCCAAACCACAGCCCGATACGCCTCTTGGTTTGCCGGCAAACATGTTTTGAACAATCCAATGTGTATAGAGGGTCGGAAAATTTATGATTTTTCTCGGAAAAGCTCTCAGAGGGTCGCGTGTGGTATCGAAATGAAGCTACATTCAATTGATTGCGAAAACTCCAAACCACAGCCCGATACGCCTCTTGGTTTGCCATCAAACATATTTTGAACAACCCAATGTGTAGAGGGGTGTCGGAAAATTTATGATTTTTCTCGGAAAAGCTTTAAGAGGGTTGTGTGTGGTATCAAAATGAAGCTACATCCAATTGATTGCGAAAACTTGAAACCACAGCCCGATCCGACTTTTGGTTTGCCGGTAAACATGTTTTGAACAACCCAATGTGTAGAGGGGTGTCGGAAAATTTATGATTCTCCCTGGAAAAGTTTTCAGGGGGTCGTTAGTGGTAACGACATGAAGGTACATGCATCAGATTGCGAAATTTTTTTATTTCGTCTCGATTCGATGTCTGGTTCTCCCAAAAAAATTCGCGAACGACCCCATGTGTGGGAGGGGGTCGGAAAATTTACGATTTTCTCCGGAAAATCCTCCACATGGTCATGTGTGGTATCAATATGGAGGTACATTCATTAGATTGCGGAAATTCTCTATTGTGTCTCGATCCGATGTGTGGTTCTCCCAAAAAAAATCGCGAACGACCCCATGTGTAGGAGGGTGTCGGAAAATTTTCGATTTTTCCCGGAAAAGTTTCCAGATGGCCGTGTGTGGTATAAAAATGAAGGTCCATTCATCAGATTGCAGAAATTTTTCATTTCGTTCCGATCCGATGTGTGGTTCTCCCTAAAATAAATCGCGAACGACCCCATGTGTAGGAGGGGGTCGGAAAATTTACAATTTTCTTTGGAAAATGCTCCACATGGTAATGTGTGGTATCAATATGAACGTACATTCATCAGATTGCGGAAATTTCTTATTTCGTTACGGTACGATGTCTGGTTCTCCCAAAAACAATTCGAGAACCACCCCATGTGTGGGAAGGGGGCGGGAAAATTTACAATTTTCTTTGGAAAATGCTCCACATGGTCATGTGTGGTATCAAAATGGAGGTACATTCATTAGATTGCATAAAATTTTTATTTCGTCTCGATCCGATGTATAGTTCTCCGACAAACAGGTTTTGAACAACCCCATGTGTAGAGGGGGGTCGGAAAATTTACGATTTTCTCCGGAAAATCCTCCACATGGTCATGTGTGGTATCAAAATGAAGGTTCATTCATTAGATTGCATAAAAGTTTTATTTCGTTCTGATCCAATGTATAGTTCTCCGGCAAACAGGTTTTGAACTACCCCCCGTGCTGAGGGGTGTAGGAAAATTTGCGAATTTTCCCGGAAAAGTTTCCACATGGTCATGTGTGGTATCAATATAAAGGTAAATTCATTAGATTGCAGACAATTTTAAATTTCGTCTCGATCCGATGTATAGTTCTCCGACAAACAGGTTTTGAACAACCCAATGTGTAGAGGGGGTCGGAAAATTTGCGATTTTCCCCGGAAAATCTTCCACAGGGTCATGCGTGGTATCAAAATGAAGGTACATGCATCAGATTGCGAAATTTTTCCATTTCGTCTCGATCCGATGTCTGGTTCTCCTAAAAAAAATCCTGAATACCCTTCCGGAAAATTTGTGATTTTCTTTGGAAAATTTTTTGGAAAATTTTTAGGGGCATCAAAATGCTCACGTGATTGCCATCTTTCCGAAAATCCAACAATCAGCTCGATCGCATCATGGGTTCTCGAGCAATCCCCAATCGAAGATTGTCGATTTTTTTTTGTCGGACGGGTACTAGTATGAGGGAAAAATCAAAATTTGAAAAGAAGTCAAAGTCTTTTGCCGAAGCCGTGTTTGGTATCAAAATGAAGGTACAGAATATCTGATGCCAAAAATGTTGATTTTAGCTCGATCCGATGTCTGGTTCTCTGAGAAAAAAATCTTGAAAATGAAGCCAAATTTGCAATTTTCTCTGAAAAAGTTGCCACACAGCCGTGTGTGTTATCAAATTGAAGATAATCGAAATTGATGACGTCTAGTTCTGATTTCAGCCCGATCCGATGTCTGGTTCTCCGGCAAACATGTTTTGAATCAACCACTGCCGATCGGGTGTCGGAAAAATTCATGATTTTCCCCGGAAAAGTTTTGACAGGGTCGTATGTGGTATCAACATGAAGGTACATTCAATTGAATGCGAAAAAATCCAAGTTTGGCCAAATCCGATGTTTGGTTTGCCGGCAAACAGGTATTGAACACCCCCCCGTGCTGAGGGGTGTCGAAAAATTTACGATTTTCTTCGGAATATCTTCCACATGGTCATGTGTGGTATCAAAATGGAGGTCCATTCATAACATTGCATAAAATTCTTATTTCGTTCCGATCCAATGTGTAGTTCTCCGGCAATCATGTTTTAAACACCCCCATGCGCAGAGGGAGGGGGGGAAATTTGCGATTTTCCCCGGAAAAGCTTTCAGAGGGTCGTGTGTGGTATCAAAATGGAGCTACATTCATGAGAATGCAGAAAATATTCACTTCCGGTCTCCGTTTCAAAATCGAGTTCAATTTAAAGATTTTAGAGCAAAAATCAACTTGAAGTACTCACCATGGTAGGGTCCTATATAGAATTCTGGAATCCTTCTAATTACTTTTCCATTAGCATTATCAGCAAAATTTCAACGGAATAACTCTTCTGAAATGTCCTCTTGTCTTCCTACAAAATTTTAGCCGAATCAAAAATGATGATTTTTTATGACTCTGAAAAGTGTCTGGAAATTGCAGTTTTTGGGAAATTTTAGACACCTTTTTCTTGGGAATGGCTGATGCGTGTATAGCCAAATTTGCCTAGGATTCAGGTACCATCAAGTTATACTCTTAAATAAATACTAGAACATCATAGCTCTCACCAGTTCATAGAAATTAATTGCGAAAGGTCCAAAAGTACCTTAGTTAACCCTGTACATTTTGGCCAAATTTTTTTGTCGCTTGAAATTTTTGGTTGAATTTCTCAGTTCTGTTGTTATGTATGTGTAGTGTGATAAAATTGGAACACAAATCCGGTCTCCGTTCCTAAATCGCGTTTAATTTAGAGATTTTAGAGCGAAAAACAACTTAGTGTACTCACCATGGTAGAGTCCCTTATTATAGAATTCTGGAATCCTTCTAATTACTTTTCCATTAGCATTATTAGCAAAATTTCAACGGAATATTTCTTCTGAAATGTCCTCTTGTCTTCCTACAAAATTTTAGCCGAATCAAAAATGATGATTTTTTATGACTCTGAAAAGTGGCTGGAAATTGCAGTTTTTGGATAATTCAGACACCTTTTTCTTGGAAATGGCTGATGCGAGTATAGCCAAATTTGCTGAGGATTTAGGGACCATCAAGTTATACTCCTAAAAAAATACTAGAACATCATAGCTCTCACCAGTTCATAGAAATTAATTGCGAAAGGTCCAAAAGTACCTTAGTTAACCCTGTACATTTTGGCCAAATTTTTTTGTCGCTTGAAATTTTTGGTTGAATTTCTCAGTTCTGTTGTTATGTATGTGTAGTGTGATAAAATTGGAACACAAATCCGGTCTCCGTTCCTAAATCGCGTTCAATTTAGAGATTTAGAGCGAAAAACAACTTAGTGTACTCACCATGGTAGAGTCCCATATTATAGAATTCTGGAATCCTTCTAATTACTTTTCCATTAGCATTATTAGCAAAATTTCAACGGAATAACTCTTCTGAAATGTCCTCTTGTCTTCCTACAAAATTTTAGCCGAATCAAAAATGATGATTTTTATGACTCTGAAAAGTGGCTGGAAATTGCAGTTTTTGGGAAATTCAGACACCTTTTTCTTGGAAATGGCTGATGCGAGTATAGCCAAATTTGCTGAGGATTTAGGGACCATCAAGTTATACTCTTAAAAAAATACTAGAACATCATAGCTCTCACCAGTTCATAGAAATTAATTGCGAAAGGTCCAAAAGTACCTTAGTTAACCCTGTACATTTTGGCCAAATTTTTTTGTCGCTTGAAATTTTTGGTTGAATTTCTCAGTTCTGTTGTTATGTATGTGTAGTGTGATAAAATTGGAACACAAATCCGGTCTCCGTTCCTAAATCGCGTTTAATTTAGAGATTTTAGAGCGAAAAACAACTTAGTGTACTCACCATGGTAGAGTCCCATATTATAGAATTCTGGAATCCTTCTAATTACTTTTCCATTAGCATTATTAGCAAAATTTCAACGGAATAACTCTTCTGAAATGTCCTCTTGTCTTCCTACAAAATTTTAGCCGAATCAAAAATGATGATTTTTTATGACTCTGAAAAGTGGCTGGAAATTGCAGTTTTTGGGAAATTCAGACACCTTTTTCTTGGAAATGGCTGATGCGAGTATAGCCAAATTTGCTGAGGATTTAGGGACCATCAAGTTATACTCTTAAAAAAATACTAGAACATCATAGCTCTCACCAGTTCATAGAAATTAATTGCGAAAGGTCCAAAAGTACCTTAGTTAACCCTGTACATTTTGGCCAAATTTTTTTGTCGCTCGGAATTTTTGGTTGAATTTCTCAGTTCTGTTGTTATGTATGTGTAGTGTGATAAAATTGGAACACAAATCCGGTCTCCGTTCCTAAATCGCGTTTAATTTAGAGATTTTAGAGCGAAAAACAACTTAGTGTACTCACCATGGTAGAGTCCCATATTATAGAATTCTGGAATCCTTCTAATTACTTTTCCATTAGCATTATTAGCAAAATTTCAACGGAATAACTCTTCTGAAATGTCCTCTTGTCTTCCTACAAAATTTTAGCCGAATCAAAAATGATGATTTTTTATGACTCTGAAAAGTGGCTGGAAATTGCAGTTTTTGGGAAATTCAGACACCTTTTTCTTGGAAATGGCTGATGCGAGTATAGCCAAATTTGCTGAGGATTCAGGGACCATCAAGTTATACTCTTAAAGAAATACTAGAACATCATAGCTCTCACCAGTTCATAGAAATTAATTGCGAAAGGTCCAAAAGTACCTTAGTTAACCCTGTACATTTTGGCCAAATTTTTTTGTCGCTTGAAATTTTTGGTTGAATTTCTCAGTTCTGTTGTTATGTATGTGTAGTGTGATAAAATTGGAACACAAATCCGGTCTCCGTTCCTAAATCGCGTTTAATTTAGAGATTTTAGAGCGAAAAACAACTTAGTGTACTCACCATGGTAGAGTCCCATATTATAGAATTCTGGAATCCTTCTAATTACTTTTCCATTAGCATTATTAGCAAAATTTCAACGGAATAACTCTTCTGAAATGTCCTCTTGTCTTCCTACAAAATTTTAGCCGAATCAAAAATGATGATTTTTATGACTCTGAAAAGTGGCTGGAAATTGCAGTTTTTGGGAAATTCAGACACCTTTTTCTTGAAAATGGCTGATGCGAGTATAGCCAAATTTGCTGAGGACTTAGGGACCATCAAGTTATACTCTGAAAAAATACTAGAACATCATAGCTCTCACCAGTTCATAGAAATTAATTGCGAAATGTCCAAAAGTACCTTAGTTAACCCTGTACATTTTGGCCAAATTTTTTTGTCGCTTGAAATTTTTGTTGAATTTCTCAGTTCTGTTGTTATGTATGTGTAGTGTGATAAAATTGGAACACAAATCCGGTCTCCGTTCCTAAATCGCGTTTAATTTAGAGATTTTAGAGCGAAAAACAACTTAAAGTACTCACCATGGTAGAGTCCCATATTATAGAATTCTGGAATCCTTCTAATTACTTTTCCATTAGCATTATTAGCAAAATTTCAACGGCATAACTCTTCTGAAATGTCCTCTTGTCTTCCCACAAAATTTTAGCCGAATCAAAAATGATGATTTTTGATGACTCTGAAAAGTGGCTGGAAATTGCAGTTTTTGGATAATTCAGACACCGTTTTCTTGGAAATGGCTGATGCGAGTATAGCCAAATTTGCTGAGGATTTAGGGACCATCAAGTTATACTCTAAAAAAAATACTAGAACATCATAGCTCTCACCAGTTCATAGAAATTAATTGCGAAAGGTCCAAAAGTACCTTAGTTAACCCAGTACATTTCGGTCAAAAATTTTTGTCCTCTGGAATTCATTGTTGAATTTCTCAGTTCTGTTGTGATAGTATGTCATAGTGTGATAAAATTCGAACACAAATCCGGTCTCCGTTTCTAAATCGAGTTTAATTTAAAGATTTTAGAGCGAAAAATCAACTTAGGTGTACTCACCATGGTAGGGCCCATATTATAGAATTCTGGAATCCTTCTAATTACTTTTCCATTAGCATTATTAGCAAAATTTCAACGGAATAACTCTTCTGAAATGTCCTCTTGTCTTCCCACAAAATTTTAGCCGAATCAAAAATGATGATTTTTGATGACTCTGAAAAGTGTCTGGAAATTGCAGTTTTTGGATAATTCAGACACCTTTTTCTTGGAAATGGCTGATGCGAGTATAGCCAAATTTGCTGAGGATTTAGGGACCATCAAGTTATACTCATAAAAAAATACTAGAACATCATAGCTCTCACCAGTTCATAGAAATTGATTGCGAAAGGTCCAGAAGTACCCTGTACATTTTGGTCAAAAATCTTGTCCTCTGAAATTCATTGTTGAATTTCTCAGTTCTGTTGTTATTTATTCATATGGTTATCAAATTCGAACACAAATCCGGTCTCCGTTTCAAAATCGAGTTTAATTTAAGATTTAGAGCAAAAATCAACTTAGGTGTACTCACCATGGTAGGGTCCTATATAGAATTCTGGAATCCTTCTAATTACTTTTCCATTAGCATTATTAGCAAAATTTCAACGGAATAACTCTTTTGAAATGTCCTCTTGTCTTCCCACAAATTTTAGCCGAATCAAAAATGATGATTTTCGATGACTCTGAAAAGTGGCTGGAAATTGCAGTTTTTGGATAATTCAGACACCTTTTTCTTGGAAATGGCTGATGCGAGTATAGCCAAATTTTCTGAGGATTTAGGGACCATCAAGTTATACTCATAAAAAAATACTAGAACATCATAGCTCTCACCAGTTCATAGAAATTGATTGCGAGAGGCCCAAAAGTACCTTAGTTAACCCTGTACATTTCGGTCAAAAATTTTTGTCTTCTGAAATTCATTGTTGAATTTCTCAGTTCTGTTGTTATTCATTCATATGGTTATCAAATTCGAACACAAATCCGGTCTCCGTTTCATAATCGAGTTGAATTTGAAGATTTCAGAGCAAAAATCAACTTAGTGCCGATCCGACGTTTAGTTTGCCGGTAAACATGTTTTGAACAACCCAATGTGTATAGGGGATCGGAAAATTCATGATTTTTCTCGGAAAAGCTCTAAGAGGGTCGTGTGTGGTATCGAAATGAAGCTACATTCATTAGATTGCAAAAATTTCAAACCACAGTTCGATCCGACTCTTGATTTGCCGGCAAACATGATTTGAACAACCCAATGTGTATAGGGGGTTCGGAAAATTTATGATTTTCCTCGGGAAAGCTCTAAGAGGGTCGTGTGTGGTATCGAAATGAAGCTACATTCATTAGATTGCAAAGATTTCAAACCTCGACTCGATCCGACATTTGGTTTGCCGGTAAACATGTTTTGAACAACCCAATGTGTATGGGGGGTCGGAAAATTTATGATTTTCCTCGGAAAAGCTCCAAGAGGGTCGTGTGTGGAATCGAAATGAAGCTACATTCATTAGATTGCAGAAATTTTGAACCTCAACTTGATCTGACATTTGGTTTGCCGGTAAACATGTTTTGAACAACCCAATGTGTATAGGGGGTCGGAAAATTTATGATTTTCCTCGGAAAAGCTCTCAGAGGGTCGAGTGTGGTATCGAAATGAAGCTACATTCAATTGATTGCAAAAATTTTAAACCTCAACCCGATCCGACATTTGGTTTGCCGGTAAACATGTTTTGAACAACCCAATGTGTATGGAGGGTCGGAAAATTCATGATTTTCCTCGGAAGAGCTCACAGAAGGTCTTTTGTGGTATCGAAATGAAGCTACACTGAATTGATTGCGAAAATTACAAACCTCAGCTCGATTCAACATTTGGTTTGCCGGTAAACATGTTTTGAACAACCCAATGTGTAGAGGGGGTCGGAAAATTCATGATTTTTCTCGGAAAAGCTCTCAGAAGGTCGTGTGTGGTATCGAAATGAAGCTACATTCAATTGATTGCGAAAATTTCAAACCACAGCCCGATCCGACTCTTGATTTGCCGAGAAACATGTTTTGAACAACCCAATGTGTAGAGGGGTGTCGGAAAATTCATGATTCTCCTCGGAAAAGCTTTCAGAGGGTTGTGTGTGGTATCAGAATGAAGCTATATTCACTTGATCGCGAAAATTTCAAACCACAGTTCGATCCGACATTTGGTTTGCAGGTAAACATGTTTTGAACAACCCAATGTGTATAGGGGGTCGGAAAATTTATGATTTTCCTCGGAAAAGCTCTCAGAGGGTCGAGTGTGGTATCGACATGAAGCTACATTCAATTGATCTCAAAAATCCCGAACCTCAGTCCGATTCAACATTTGGTTTGGCGGTAAACATGTTTTGAACATCCCAATGTGTATAGAGGGACGGAAAATTCATGATTTTTCTCGGAAAAGCTCTCAGAAGGTCGTGTGTGGTATCGAAATGAAGCTACATTCAATTGATCGCGAAAATTTCAAACCACAGCCCGATCCGACTCTTGATTTGCCGGCAAACATGATTTGAACAACCCAATGTGTATAGGGGGTTCGGAAAATTTATGATTTTCCTCGGGAAAGCTCTAAGAGGGTCGTGTGTGGTATCGAAATGAAGCTACATTCATTAGAATGCAGAAATTCTCCAATCGTTCTGATCCGACGTTTGGGTTTGCCGGTAAACATGTTTTGAACAACCCAATGTGTAAAGGGGTGTCGGAAAATTCATGATTTTCCCCGGAAAAGCTTCCAGAGGGTCGTGTATGGTATCAAAATGAAGCTACATTCATTGGATTGCAGAAATTTCTTATTATTGTTCCGATACGACTCTTGGTTTGCCGGCAAACATGTTTTGAACAACCCAAAGTGTAGAGGGGGACGGAAAATTTATGATTTTCCTCGGAAAAGCTCTCAGAGGGTCGAGTATGGTATCGACATGAAGCTACATTCAATTGATTGCGGAAATTCCAAACCTCAGTCCGATCCAACATCTGGTTTGCCGGTAAACATGTTTTGAACAACCAAATGTGTATAGGGGGTTCGGAAAATTTTTGATTTTTCTCGGAAAAGCTCTAAGAGGGTCGAGTGTGAAATCGAAATGAAGCTACATTCATTAGATTGCGAAAATTTTAAACCTCAACTCGATCCGACATTTGGTTTGCCGGTAAACATGTTTTGAACAACCCAATGTGTATAGGGGGTCGGAAAATTTATGATTTTCCTCGGAAAAGCTCTCAGAGGGTCGTGTGTGGAATCGAAATGAGGCTACATACATCAGATTGCAAAAATTTCAAACCTCAGCCCGATCCGACGTTTAGTTTGCCGGTAAACATGTTTTGAACAACCCAATGTGTATAGGGAGTCGGAAAATTTATGATTTTTCTCGGGAAAGCTCTCAGAGGGTCGAGTGTGGTATCGAAATGAAGCACCATTCGATTGATTGCGAAAATTTGAAACCTTAACCTGATCCGACATTTGGTTTGCTGGTAAACATGTTTTGAACAACCCAATGTGTATGGGGGTCGGAAAATTTATGATTTTTCTCGGAAAAGCTCTCAGAGGGTCGCGTGTGGTATCGAAATGAAGCTACATTCAATTGATTGCGAAAACTCCAAACCACAGCCCGATACGCCTCTTGGTTTGCCGGCAAACATGTTTTGAACAATCCAATGTGTATAGAGGGTCGGAAAATTTATGATTTTTCTCGTAAAAGCTCTCAGAGGGTCGCGTGTGGTATCGAAATGAAGCTACATTCAATTGATTGCGAAAACTCCAAACCACAGCCCGATACGCCTCTTGGTTTGCCATCAAACATATTTTGAACAACCCAATGTGTAGAGGGGTGTCGGAAAATTTATGATTTTTCTCGGAAAAGCTTTAAGAGGGTTGTGTGTGGTATCAAAATAAGCTAACATTCAATTGATTGCGAAAACTCCAAACCACAGCCCGATCCGACGTTTGGTTTGCCGGTAAACATGTTTTGAACAACCCAATGTGTAGAGGGGTGTCGGAAAATTTATGATTCTCCCTGGAAAAGTTTTCAGGGGGTCGTTAGTGGTAACGACATGAAGGTACATGCATCAGATTGCGAAATTTTTTTTATTTCGTCTCGATTCGATGTCTGGTTCTCCCAAAAAAAATTCGCGAACGACCCCATGTGTAGGAGGGGGTCGGAAAATTTACGATTTTCTCCGGAAAATCCTCCACATGGTCATGTGTGGTATCAATATGGAGGTACATTCATTAGATTGCGAAAATTTGCTATTGTGTCTCGATCCGATGTGTGGTTCTCCCAAAAAAAAAATCGCGAACGACCCCATGTGTAGGAGGGGGTCGGAAAATTTACGATTTTCTCCGGAAAATCTTTCACATGGTCATGTGTGGTATCAATATGGAGGTACATTCATCAGATTGCGGAAATTTTTCCATCTCGTCTCGATCCGATGTCTGTTTCTCCCTAAAAAAAAACGAGAACCACCCCATGTGTAGGAGGGGGTCGGAAAATCCGCGATTTTTCCCGGAAAAGTTTTCACAGGGTCATGTGTGGTATCAATATGTAGGTACATTCATTAGATTGCGAAAATTTTCCATCTCGTCTCGATCCGATGTCTGGTTCTCCTTGAAAAAAATCGCGAACGACCCCATGTGTAGAAAGGGGTCGGAAAATTTACAATTTTCTCCAGAAAATGCTCCAAATGGTCATGTGTGGTATCAATATGTAGTTACATTCATTAGATTGCGGAAATTTCTTATTTCGTCTCGATCCGATGTCTGGTTCTCCCAAAAAAAAATCGCGAACGACCCCATGTGTAGGAGGGGGGCGGGAAAATTTACCAATTTTCCCGGAAAATTCTCCACATGGTCATGTGTGGTATCAATATGGAGGTACATTCATCAGATTGCGGAAATGTTTCATTTCGTCTCGATCCGATGTCTGGTTCTCCCCCAAAAAAATCGAGAACCACCCCATGTGTAGGAGGGGGTCGGAAAATTCGCGATTTTTCCTGGAAAAGTTTCCACAGGGTCATGTGTGGTATCAATATGAAGGTACATTCATCAGATTCCGGAAATTTTTCATCTCGTCTCGATCCAATGTCTGGTTCTCCCAAAAAAAAATCGCGAACGACCCCATGTGTAGGAGGGGGTCGTAAAATTCACAATTTTCTCCGAAAAATTCTCCACATGGTCATGTGTGGTATTAATATGAAGGTACATTCGTCACATTGCGAAATCTCTTTATTTTGTTCTGATCCAATGTACGGTTCTCCCTGAAAAAATTCGAGAACCACCCCATGTGTAGGAGAGGGTCGGAAAATTTACGATTTTCTTCGGAAAATCTTCTACAGGGTCATGTGTGGTATCGATATGTAAGTACATTCATTAGATTGCGGAAATTCTTTATTTTGTTACGATCCGATGTCTGGTTCTCCCCAAACAAAATCGCGACTGACCCTATGTGTAGAAAGGGGCCGGAAAATTTACGATTTTCTTTGGAAAATTTTCCACGAGGTCATGTGTTATATCGATATGTAGGTACATTCATTAGATTGCATAAAATTCTCATTTCGATCCGATCCAATGTATAGTTCTCCGGCAATCATATTTTGAACACCCCCATGCGCGGGGGGAGGGGGGGAAATTTTCGATTTTTCCCGGAAAAGTTTCCAGATGGCCGTGTGTGGTATAAAAATGAAGGTCCATTCATCAGATTGCAGAAATTTTTCATTTCGTTCCGATCCGATGTGTGGTTCTCCCTAAAATAAATCGCGAACGACCCCATGTGTAGGAGGGGGTCGGAAAATTTACAATTTTCTTTGGAAAATGCTCCACATGGTAATGTGTGGTATCAATATGAACGTACATTCATCAGATTTCGGAAATTTCTTTTTTCGTTACGGTACGATGTCTGGTTCTCCCAAAAACAATTCGAGAACCACCCCATGTGTGGGAAGGGGGCGGGAAAATTTACAATTTTCTTTGGAAAATGCTCCACATGGTCATGTGTGGTATCAAAATGAAGGTACATTCATTAGATTGCATAAAATTTTTATTTCGTCTCGATCCGATGTATAGTTCTCCGACAAACAGGTTTTGAACAACCCCATGTGTAGAGGGGTGTCGGAAAATTTACGATTTTCTCCGAAAAATCCTCCACATGGTCATGTATGGTATCAAAATGAAGGTTCATTCATTAGATTGCATGAATTTTTTATATCGTTCTGATCCAATGTATAGTTCTCCGACAAACAGGTTTTGAACAACCCCATGTGTAGAGGGGGGTCGGAAAATTCACGATTTTCTCCGGAAAATCCTCCACATGGTCATGTGTGGTATCAAAATTAAGGTTCATTCATTAGATTGCATAAAATTTCTATTTTGATCCGATCCAATGTATGATTCTCCGACAAACAGGTTTTGAACAACCCCATGTGTAGAGGGGGGTCGGAAAATTTACGATTTTCTCCGGAAAATCCTCCACATGGTCATGTGTGGTATCAAAATGAAGGTTCATTCATCAGATTGCATAAAATTTCTATTTTGTTCCGATCCAATGTATGGTTCTCCGACAAACAGGTTTTGAACAACCCCATGTGTAGAGGGGGTGTCGGAAAATTTACGATTTTCTCCGGAAAATCCTCCACATGGTCATGTGTGGTATCAAAATGAAGGTTCATTCATTAGATTGCATAAACTTTTTATTTCGTTCCGATCGAATGTATAGTTCTCCGGCAAACAGGTTTTGAACTACCCCCCGTGCTGAGGGGTGTAGGAAAATTTGCGAATTTTCCCGGAAAAGTTTCCACAGGGTCATGTGTGCTATCAATATGTAGGTACATTCATTAGATTGCATAAAATCTCCATTTCGTCCCGATCCGATGTATAGTTCTCCGACAAACAGGTTTTGAACAACCCAATGTGTAGAGGGGGTCGGAAAATTTGCGATTTTCCCCGGAAAATCTTCCACAGGGTCATGCGTGGTATCAAAATGAAGGTACATGCATCAGATTGCGGAATGGTTTTATTTCGTCTCGATCCGATGTCTGGTTCTCCTAAACAAAAATCCTGAATACCCTTCCGGAAAATTTGTGATTTTCTTTGGAAAATTTTTTGGAAAATTTTGAGGGGCATCAAAATGCTCACGTGATTGCCATCTTTCCGAAAATCCAACAATCAGCTCGATCGCATCATGGGTTCTCGAGCAATCCCCAATCGAAGATTGTCGATTTTTTTTTTGTCGGACGGGTACTCGTATGAGGGAAAAATCAAAATTTGAAAAGAAGTCAAAGTCTTTTGCCGAAGCCGTGTTTGGTATCAAAATGAAGGTACAGAATATCTGATGCCAAAAATGTTGATTTTAGCTCGACCCGATGTCTGGTTCTCTGAGAAAAACATCTTGAAAATGAAGCCAAATTTGCAATTTTCTTTGGAAAAGTTGCCACACAGCCGTGTGGGTTATCAAATTGAAGATAATCGAAATTGATGACGTCTAGTTCTGATTTCAGCCCGATCCGATGTCTGGTTCTCCGGCAAACATGTTTTGAATCAACCACTGCCGATCGGGTGTCGGAAAATTCATGATTTTCCCCGGTAAAGTTTTGACAGGGTCGTATGTGGTATCAACATGAAGGTACATTCAATTGAATGCGAAAAAATCCAAGTTTGGCCGAATCCGATGTTTGGTTTGACGGCAAACAGGTATTGAACACCCCCCCGTGCTGAGGGGTGTCGAAAAATTTACGATTTTCTTCGGAATATCTTCCACATGGTCATGTGTGGTATCAAAATGGAGGTCCATTCATAACATTGCATAAAATTCTTAATATGTTCCGATCCAATGTGTAGTTCTCCGGCAATCATGTTTTAAACACCCCCATGCGCAGGGGGAGGGGGGGAAATTTGCGATTTTCCCCGGAAAAGCTTTCAGAGGGTCGTGTGTGGTATCAAAATGGAGCTACATTCATGAGAATGCAGAAAATATTCACTTCCGGTCTCCGTTTCAAAATCGAGTTTAATTTAAAGATTTTAGAGCAAGAATCAACTTGAAGTACTCACCATGGTAGGGTCCTATATAGAATTCTGGAATCCTTCTAATTACTTTTCCATTAGCATTATCAGCAAAATTTCAACGGAATGACTCTTCTGAAATGTCCTCTTGTCTTCCTACAAAATTTAAGCCGAATCAAAAATGATGATTTTTTATGACTCTGAAAAGTGGCTGGAAATTGCAGTTTTTGGGAAATTCAGACACCTTTTTCTTGGAAATGGCTGATGCGAGTATAGCCAAATTTGCTGAGGATTTAGAGACCATCAAGTTATACTCTTGAAAAAATACTAGAACATCATAGCTCTCACCAGTTCATAGAAATTAATTGCGAAAGGTCCAAAAGTACCTTATTTAACCCTGTACATTTTGGCCAAATTTTTTTGTCGCTTGAAATTTTTGATTGAATTTCTCAGTTCTGTTGTTATGTATGTGTAGTGTGATAAAATTGGAACACAAATCCGGTCTCCGTTCCTAAATCGCGTTTAATTTAGAGATTTTAGAGCGAAAAACAACTTAGTGTACTCACCATGGTAGAGTCCCATATTATAGAATTCTGGAATCCTTCTAATTACTTTTCCATTAGCATTATTAGCAAAATTTCAACGGAATAACTCTTCTGAAATGTCCTCTTGTCTTCCTACAAAATTTTAGCCAAATCAAAAATGATGATTTCCCATGACTCTGAAAAGTGGCTGGAAATTGCAGTTTTTGGGAAATTCAGACACCTTATTCTCGGAAATGGCTGATGCGAGTATAGCCAAATTTGCTGAGGATTTAGGGACCATCAAGTTATACTCTTTAAAGAATACTAGAACATCATAGCTCTCACCAGTTCATAGAAATTAATTGCGAAAGGTCCAAAAGTACCTTAGTTAACCCTGTACATTTTGGCCAAATTTTTTTGTCGCTTGAAATTTTTGGTTGAATTTCTCAGTTCTGTTGTTATGTATGTGTAGTGTGATAAAATTGGAACATAAATCCGGTCTCCGTACCTAAATCGCGTTTAATTTAGAGATTTTAGAGCGAAAAACAACTTAGTGTACTCACCATGGTAGAGTCCCATATCATAGAATTCTGGAATCCTTCTGATTACTTTTCCATTAGCATTATTAGCAAAATTTCAACGGAATAACTCTTCTGAAATGTCCTCTTGTCTTCCTACAAAATTTTAGCCGAATCAAAAATGATGATTTTTTATGACTATGAAGAGTGGCTGGAAATTGCAGTTTTTGGGAAACTCAGACACCTTTTTCTTGGAAATGGCTGATGCGAGTATAGCCAAATTTGCTGAGGATTTAGAGACCATCAAGTTATACTCTTGAAAAAATACTAGAACATCATAGCTCTCACCAGTTCATAGAAATTAATTGCGAAAGGTCCAAAGTACCTTAGTTAACCCTGTACATTTTGGCCAAATTTTTTTGTCGCTTGAAATTTTTGATTGAATTTCTCAGTTCTGTTGTTATGTATGTGTAGTGTGATAAAATTGGAACACAAATCCGGTCTCCGTTCCTGAATCGCGTTTAATTTAGAGATTTTAGAGCGAAAAACAACTTAGTGTACTCACCATGGTAGAGTCCCATATTATAGAATTCTGGAATCCTTCTAATTACTTTGCCATTAGCATTATCAGCAAAATTCCAACGGAATAACTCTTCTGAAATGTCCTCTTGTCTTCCTACAAAATTTTAGCCGAATCAAAAATGATGATTTTTTATGACTATGAAGAGTGGCTGGAAATTGCAGTTTTTGGGAAACTCAGACACCTTTTTCTTGGAAATGGCTGATGCGAGTATAGCCAAATTTGCTGAGGATTTAGAGACCATCAAGTTATACTCTTGAAAAATACTAGAACATCATAGCTCTCACCAGTTCATAGAAATTAATTGCGAAAGGTCCAAAAGTACCTTAGTTAACCCTGTACATTTTGGCCAAATTTTTTTGTCGCTTGAAATTTTTGATTGAATTTCTCAGTTCTGTTGTTATGTATGTGTAGTGTGATAAAATTGGAACACAAATCCGGTCTCCGTTCCTGAATCGCGTTTAATTTAGAGATTTTAGAGCGAAAAACAACTTAGTGTACTCACCATGGTAGAGTCCCATATTATAGAATTCTGGAATCCTTCTAATTACTTTGCCATTAGCATTATCAGCAAATTTCAACGGCATAACTCTTCTGAAATGTCCTCTCGTCTTCCTACAAAATTTTAGCCGAATCAAAAATGATGATTTTTTATGACTCTGAAAAGTGTCTGGAAATTGCAGTTTTTGGGAAATTCAGACACCTTTTTCTCGGAAATGGCTGATGCGAGTATAGCCAAATTTGCTGAGGACTTGGGGACCATCAAGTTATACTCTTGAAAAAATACTAGAACATCATAGCTCTCACCAGTTCATAGAAATTAATTGCGAAATGTCCAAAAGTACCTTAGTTAACCCTGTACATTTTGACCAAATTTTTTTGTCGCTTGAAATTTTTGGTTGAATTTCTCAGTTCTGTTGTTATGTATGTGTAGTGTGATAAAATTGGAACACAAATCCGGTCTCCGTTCCTAAATCGCGTTTAATTGAGAGATTTTAGAGCGAAAAACAACTTAGTGTACTCACCATGGTAGAGTCCCATATTATAGAATTCTGGAATCCTTCTAATTACTTTTCCATTAGCATTATTAGCAAAATTTCAACGGAATAACTCTTCTGAAATGTCCTCTTGTCTTCCTACAAAATTTTAGCCGAATCAAAAATGATGATTTTTATGACTCTGAAAAGTGGCTGGAAATTGCAGTTTTTGGGCAATTCAGGCACCTTTTTCTTGGAAATGGCTGATGCGAGTATAGCAAAATTTGCTGAGGATTCAGGGATCATCAAGTTATACTCTTAAAAAAATACTAGAACATCATAGCTCTCACCAGTTCATAGAAATGTATTGCGAAAGGCCCAAAAGTACCTTAGTTAACCCTGTACATTTCGTTCGAAAATTTTTGTCCTCTGAAATTCATTGTTGAATTTCTCAGTTCTGTTGTTATTTATTCATATGGTTTTAAAATTCGTACACAAATCCGGTCTTCGTTTCAAAATCGAGTTAATTTGAAGATTTTAGACCAAAAATCAACCTAGTGTACTCACCATGGTAGGATCCTATATAGAATTCTGGAATCCTTCTAATTACTTTTCCATTAGCATTATTAGCAAAATTTCAACGGAATAACTCTTTTGAAATGTCCTCTTGTCTTCTCACAAAATTTTAGCCGAATCAAAAATGATGATTTTTGATGACTCTGGAAAGTGGCTGGAAATTGCAGTTTTGGGATAATTCAGACACCTCTTTCTTGGAAATGACTGATGCGAGTATAGCCAAATTTGCTGAGGATTTAGGGACCATCAAGTTATACTCATAAGAAAATATTAGAACATCATAGCTCTCACCAGTACATAGAAATTTATTGCGAAAGGTCCAAAAGTACCTTAGTTAACCCTGTACATTTCGGTCAAAAATTTTTGTCCTCTGAAATTTATTGTTGAATTTCTCAGTTCTGTTGTTATTTATTCATATGGTTATCAAATTCGAACACAAATCCGGTCTCCGTTTCAAAATCGAGTTGAATTTGAAGATTTCAGAGCAAAAATCAACTTAGTGCCGATCCGACGTTTAGTTTGCCGGTAAACATGTTTTGAACAACCCAATGTGTAGAGGGGGTCGGAAAATTCATGATTTTTCCCGGAAAAGCTTCCAGATGGTCGTGTATGGTATCAAAATGAAGCTACATTCATCAGATTGCAGACATTTTCATCATGTTCCGATCCGACTCTTGGTTTGCCGACAAACATGTTTTGAACAACCCAATGTGTAGAGGGGGTCAGAAAATTCACGATTTTCCTCGGAAAAGCTTTCAGACGGTCGTGTGTAGTATCAAAATGAAGCCACATTCTTTACAATGCAGAAAAGTTTTACTTCGTTCCGATCCGACGTTTAGTTTGCCGGTAAACATGTTTTGAACAACCCAATGTGTAAAGGGGTGTCGGAAAATTTATGATTTTTCCCGGAAGAGCTTCCAGAGGGTCGTGTATGATATCAAATAAGCTACATTCATTAGATTTCAGAAATTTCTCATTTTGTTATGATCCGACTTTTGGTTTGCCGGTAAACATGTTTTGAACAACCCAATGTGTAGAGGGGGTCGGAAAATTTACGATTTTCCTCGGAAAAGCTTCCAGAGGGTCGTGTGTGGTATCGAAATGAAGCTAGATTCAATTGATTGCAAAAATTCCGAACCTCAGTTCGATTCAACATTCGATTTGCCGGTAAACATGTTTTGAACAACCCAATGTGTATAGGGGGTCGGAAAATTTATGATTTTCCTCGGAAAAGCTCCAAGAGGGTCGTATGTGGTATCGAAATGAAGCTACATACATCAGATTGCGAAAATTTTAAACCTTAGCCCGATCCGACATTTGGTTTGCCGGTAAACATGTTTTGAACAACCCAATGTGTATGGAGGGTCGGAAAATTTATGATTTGCCTCGGAAAAGCTCACAGAAGGTCTCTTGTGGTATCGAAATGAAGCTACATCCAATTTATTCCACAAATTCTGAACCACAGCCCGATCCGACTCTTGGTTTGCCGGCAAACATGTTTTGAACAACCCAATGTGTATGAGGGTCGGAAAATTTATGATTTTTCTTGGAAAAGCTCTTAGAGTGTCGAGTTGGTAAAGACATGAAGCTACATCCAATTGATTGCGAAAATTTCAAAACTCAGTCCGATCCAACATTTGGTTTGCCGGTAAACATGTTTTGAACAACCCAATGTGTATAGGGGGTTCGGAAAATTTTCGATTTTCCTCGGAGAAGCTCTAAGAGGGTCGTGTGTGGTATCGAAATGAAGCTACATTCATCAGATTGCAGAAATTTCAAATCTCAACTCAATCCGACATTTGGTTTGCCGGTAAACATGTTTTGAACAACCCAATGTGTATAGGGGGTCGGAAAATTTATGATTTTCCTCGGAAAAGCTCCAAGAGGGTCGTGTGTGGTATCGAAATGAAGCTACATACATCAAATTGCAAAGATTTCAAACCTTAGCCCGATCCGACTCTTGGTTTGCCGGCAAACATGTTTTGAACAACCCAATGTGTAGAGGGGTGTCGGAAAATTTATGATTTTCCCTGGAAAAGTTTTCAGGGGGTCGTGTGTGGTATCGACATGAAGGTACATGCATCAGATTGCGAAATGTTCTCATTTCGTCTCGATCCGATGTCTGGTTCTCCCAAAAAAAATTCGCGAACGACCCCATGTGTAGGAGGGGGTCGGAAAATTTACGATTTTCTCCGGAAAATCCTCCACATGGTCATGTGTGGTATCAATATGGAGGTACATACATAAGATTGCATAAAATCTTTATTTCGTCTCGATCCGATGTATAGTTCTCCGACAAACAGGTTTTGAACAACCCCATGTGTAGAGGGGTGTCGGAAAATTTACGATTTTCTCCGAAAAATCCTCCACATGGTCATGTGTGGTAGTAAAATGAAGGTTCATTCATTAGATTGCATAAATTCTAATTTCGTTCCGATCCAATGTATAGTTCTCCAACAAACAGGTTTTGAACGACCCCATGTGTAGAGGGGGTCGGTAAATAACCGATTTTCTCCGGAAAATCCTCCACATGGTCATGTGTGGTATCAAAATGAAGGTTCATTCATTAGATTGCATAAAATTTCTATTTTGTTCCGATCCAATGTATGGTTCTCCGACAAACAGGTTTTGAACAACCCCATGTGTAGAGGGGGTGTCGGAAAATTTACGATTTTCTCCGGAAAATCCTCCACATGGTCATGTGTGGTATCAAAATGAAGGTTCATTCATTAAATTGCATAAACTTCTTATTTCGTTCCGATCGAATGTATAGTTCTCCGGCAAACAGGTTTTGAACTACCCCCCGTGCTGAGGGGTGTAGGAAAATTTGCGAATTTTCCCGGAAAAGTTTCCACAGGGTCATGTGTGCTATCAATATGTAGGTACATTCATTAGATTGCATAAAATTTCCATTTCGTCCCGATCCGATGTATAGTTCTCCGACAAACAGGTTTTGAACAACCCAATGTGTAGAGGGGGTCGAAAAATTTGCGATTTCCCCGGAAAATCTTCCACAGGGTCATGCGTGGTATCAAAATGAAGGTAAATGCATCAGATTGCGAAATTTTTTCATTTCGTCTCGATCCGATGTCTGGTTCTCCTAAAAAAAAATCCTGAATACCCTTCCGGAAAATTTGTGATTTTCTTTGGAAAACTTTTTGGAAAATTTTGAGGGTTATCAAAATGCTCACGTGATCGCCATCTTTCCGAAAATCCAACAATCAGCCCGATCGCATCATGGGTTCTCGAGCAATCCCCAATCGAAGATTGTCGATTTTTTTCTGTCGGACGGGTCGGACTAGTATGGGGAAAAAATCAAAATTTGAAAAAAAGTCAAAGTCTTTTGCCGAAGCCGTGTTTGGTATCAAAATGAAGGTACAGAATATCTGATGCCAAAAATGTTGATTTTAGCTCGATCCGATGTCTGGTTCTCTGTAAAAAACATCTTGAAAATGAAGCCAAATTTGCAATTTTCTTTGGAAAAGTTGCCACACAGCCGTGTGGGTTATCAAATCGAAGATAATCGAAATTGATGACGTCTAGTTCTGATTTCAGCCCGATCCGATGTCTGGTTCTCCGGCAAACATGTTTTGAATCAACCACTGCCGATCGGGTGTCGGAAAATTCATGATTTTCCCCGGAAAAGTTTTGACAGGGTCGTGTGTGGTATCAACATGAAGGTACATTCAATTGAATGCGAAAAAATCCAAGTTTGGCCAAATCCGATGTTTGGTTTGCCGGCAAACAGGTATTGAACACCCCCCTCGTGCTGAGGGGTGTCGAAAAATTTACGATTTTCTTCGGAAAATCTTCCACATGGTCATGTGTGGTATCAAAATGGAGGTCCATTCATAACATTGCATAAAATTCTCATTTCGTTCCGATCCAATGTGTAGTTCTCCGGCAATCATGTTTTAAACACCCCCATGTGCAGGGGGAGGGGGGGAAATTTGCGATTTTCCCCGGAAAAGCTTTCAGAGGGTCGTGTGTGGTATCAAAATGAAGCTACATTCATGAGAATGCCGAAAATATTCACTTCCGGTCTCCGTTTCAAAATCGAGTTCAATTTAAAGATTTTAGAGCAAAAATCAACTTAGTGTACTCACCATGGTAGGGTCCTATATAGAATTCTGGAATCCTTCTAATTACTTTTCCATTAGCATTATTAGCAAAATTTCAACGGAATAACTTTTTTGAAATGTCCTCTTGTCTTCCCACAAAATTTTAGCCGAATCAAAAATGATGATTTTTGATGACTCTGAAAAGTGGCTGGAAATTGCAGTATTTAGATAATTCAGACACCTTTTTCTTGGAAATGGCTGATGCGAGTATAGCCAAATTTGCTGAGGATTTAGGGACCATCAAGTTATACTCTTAAAAAAATATTAGAACATCATAGCTCCCACCAGTTCATAGAAATTGGGGGGGAGGGAGTAAAATTCACTTAAAATGGTCCATGAGCAAATATTGAAAATAACTTCGAACATACATAACGATTCAATTATTAGACTCCAAAAGTGCTTATGAACCGTGTAAGTATATATATATATATATATAGGCCTATATATAATTAGGGTCTACCCAAGGCCCCGAAATGTCTATCCTCACGTAATTGAGTTATGAAATAATAATAATCTTCCTGTGCTATAGCTACTTAAGCTAGTTACATTTATATTTTACAATACTGGTTGACAGCATAATATAAGTATACATAATTATTATTTACGTATTTTGTACCTTATAAACATCAGTCGATGAAGAAATATGTGTCAACATTAAAACATGACCCTAATAACAAGCGGCAACCAGACTTATTAGTTCTTGTTGTCTTTCTGCTTAAGATGATTATATTGCAACATTTTTCCATTTGTAGACTCTTGAACGTGTGCAGGCAACTCATATATTATACTGTCTCGCAGCGATCTATCCACTCACTGAATTTGTCTTGTCTTTTGTTCTTGTTTCTTGTGATATTCTACTTAGAATCAAGACCTTCTCAATTGGGCACTTCTCCCCATTAACAGTAGATGTGAAGTTTATCATAATATTTTTACGTTGAAAATATAATTCTTTTTATCTAGCTCAAAACGGAATGTTGAATTCAAGCATGACGCCTTTGGAAATAAATACATTTCAAACAAATATTGAAGTTTTCAACTACCATCTTAGCAAAATGGCAAAATGCATGACTATTTTCATCGATTTTTCACTCCATTCTGTAGGGAACTTGTATGGCTTATCGTCTCCCTTCCACAAATATTTCCAAACGCTTCCACATGTTCACAACGAGAACTTCAATTAACATTTTCACTCTCCATCCTAGCCGGAAAAGGCCGGGTCTCCATTTCATCCACACACTTTTAGTTGACAACGAAATGAATGCGTGTCAATTCCCAACCTGTTCGAGTGCCTTTTATCTATTCAGGAATATATAATGTATTCCCTTCTACATGAGGAGTCGTGAGGTATGACGTAGCCAACCCCTGTGCACCACAGCTTGGCGGACACGGCTACCCCCCCCCCCCCCCCCCCCCCACAATCACCGCACTGACATGACAACTGTCCTAAATCGATTAGAACTGATGAAATTACGTGCATAGCTTGTTTTTTGCTACCACCCAGCGTGCCGAGGGTGGCGACTGGTGTTGCAATCATTTCACTCTTATGAAGATAGAAAAAGGGGTACTTTTTGTAGCAAAGAATTACTGTGATGGAATTATTATATTCGGTTCTGATTACGTATATAGGCCTATGTATATACGTACATGTTTACCGGCACATGCAGCGCAGTGGTTAACACACTCGCTTCATGTGATCCGGGAGGCGAGGGGATCAATAATCCCTAGTTAAAATCAATGGTTGAAATCACAACATTTGTGTGTTTGTGTGAAATTAATTAACCATAACCCTGAGCTCGAGACAGAATTTAATAGTTATTTTATTTGGAAAAATAGTAGCGGCTTCGGGGGTCGATCCACGGACCACGTACGTAAGGCATGCAGCTACACTGACAAAAACGCCAAAGCGCTATAAGAATAGTATACTGCTACTTCATTATAAAGTAGTACGGGTCGGTAATTGAATCATGAGGTCACAAATCATGACGTTCCCATTGGTCACTTTTAGTCCCATTTGAAAACCGAGTTGCAGAAAAATACTCGTGTTGTGGACATCTCCCCCCCCCCTCATCCACCCACCCCTTTCGCGCCCCGAATGTGGGGGTGCCTGAAGAGCGTATACTGGATTAAAGCATACTCGGTTGTGTGACATGCATTTGGGTTTAACCCTACCTGAACATTGACAACATTCCATTGAAAAGTACCTCGAAGCCCATGCCACACGACCTTCTTCTTGTGCCCTCTTCTAACAAAGGTTGGCGATCATGTCATCTCTGGATGCTGCAGCTCTGAACAGGACCCCGTGCTCTGCCCGAACCAGTCCCTAAGGTTCTTGAGCCAGGAAGTCCTCCTCCTGCCTCCTGCTCCTGCTCCTCCTCCTTACGCCATCCTTCAATCTTCCCTTGAAGGACTAATTGCAAGAGTCTGTATTTATTACTCCTAATAACGACCGAGTCGACTTTATTCCGGTATTCGCTCTTCAGCCTCCCCGACTTTTATTCTCGTGCCGCCACTGATATCTGCCATCGTTAAAACACGAGCCATCGTGACGTAATTCGTGAACATATTTTCTTGTTTCATTGAATTAAATTTTCTGGAAAACCGATTGCATTTTATGTCGAAATCTTTTATTGACGACTCTCCAGCGACTATAAATAATTGCGATGAAAAGTTGAGGTCAATTATTTATGTCTCCCCAAACACCTTCTTAGATGTTATCTCTTGTTTCTTCCCCGAGGTTCAGCTAATAAATAAGGGAACTGGAATCGTAATAAGACACTTGATTGGATTCAGTAGACTGCCTGTTGCCGCTTGCAAAAATACACATGTGTGTAAGTAAACTGAAAAAAGATTTAATCATTTTTTCAATATAATATATTTATAGGATGCGCAGCATATGCGTTGTTGGATGAGCGAGATTGTATATGAAATGTAATGGAAATCTATATACACATATTGATTGTCAATCTATTAAGTCACGGGCTTCCTGATTCAGTGAATATTTCAATCGTTCTACGATCTAATTGGTTTTGTTTGGTGATCTCCGTTTTTGTTTAAAAAAAAAAATCATATCGTTAGTGATGCACAAAAAAATAACCATAAATGGGAATCTCTAGCACACAGAAGGAAACACGCTAGGCTTAAAAAGTGCCTTAGAAAGGATATTGAACGTCCAGCGTAGGCAGAAATCACAAATTTACTTCAAGAACTAATATTCATAAACAAAAATGATCTCAAGCGAAAAATTATACTTCCAAATGAGACGTCCAAACATCGGATGCTAAACTCCTTCTTGGGGAGAACAATCAGAGAGAGGAACGAACAGCCGAAACTAAATTAAACCAATTGTTGAACCACCGGGAAATTACTTTGTATTCCCAAGTTGTAAATAAATAAATACACAACTATATAACTATAATAACTTCTATACTTTAAACGGCTTATTTGATTTATGTAAAACTTTGGAATAGTGTGTATCCTTCATGTTTGAATTCCTTATGAATTTGAATTCATTCAGAGATTTTTTTTCAAATTTTCCCCTCTGGATTATCCAAAATTCAAAATTTCGAAATTATTTTTCTCAAAAGTGGTTCAACCGATTGCGCCTAAAACCTGTACAATAGATCGAGTTGACTGAGGACACATGCGTAGGTCTTAGCGCCTCGTGTGATCCGGGAGACGAGGGGGTTTTCGGACCTGGTTCGATCCCCGCCGCCGACCATCTTTACAGGGATTTTTGTGGTTTCCCTTTGTAGTCTAGGCTAATGCCGGGATGGTTCCCACAATAAAGGCCACGACCGTTTCTTTCCCACTTCCCTCCCCATTACCCAAGAAACCTTCATGTCATCCCATCATCTCATTAATCATCCATCCGACGCCATTAGATCTCAGTTATCATAACAGTGCGTCGTTAAACCCAATATAGAATAAATAGACTACTCAACTACTGCATGGCTTTCCGTTATACAGCTCTAAGTAATTGTATACCTGTTGAACATCGTTATGCAATCGATAATCGATATGCAGATATTAATCGATATGCATCTTAAAATGATTTTACCTGTTGATCATATCAACTGATCTTCAATTGGGGTAGGGGATCGCTTGGACGAGGCATCACAAAAGCGATATTACTATCTCCATAATAAAAATGATCCTTATATTTTGTTTATATCTGTAAACAAAGAATAAATTGAATTTCCATAAAGACTAACACAAATTTAACGTAGAGTATCCCATAGTGACTCCATAAATCTAGCAAATACATTCCTATTTATTTTCACATCTGAATCTGCATTTCAGCGATCTCTGTTTTCCAATTCAATCATTACCAAGGCAACGACGTATCAGCCACTCACAGGTCTTATCTTTTTGTGCAGTTATTCACTACAACCTCCTCCCTACAGGGCTGATGGCAATTCATTACCATAATCTGTCGGGTGAAATGCTGATGATTTCTCTGTCGTCGCTGAAAGGGTTGAAATATTGGTGTTGTTGGGGGGGGGGGGGGGGGGGGGAATCTGTAACTCAAGCTCTTCACTATGACGTCACTATCGAACCACTTGTCGGATCTAATTGCGTTCAGTTCCCCCCTTCCCCCTCCCCTCCTGCCCACCCCCCCGTATACCACCCTCTGTAGCACGTTCTAGCCCATGTCTAGATCTCAGTTGCCATTCGTTTTGAAGTCAGATAATATTTCAAATATGTTTTACGAGGTATCAGTTTTTATTTTCTAATCATTTAGTTTTGAACTGAGACGAGCGGTCGAGTGACTAGCACACTGAGCCGACAATCAGGATATCGGGGTTATCGGACCATCCAGACAGGAGTTTTTCGGGGTTTCCCTCTGTCGTTCAGGTCAGTACTGGGATGGGTCCTCAACAATAGGCCACGACCGACTCCTTCCCACTATCCAAAAATACATAATAAAAATTGATAACCTTTCATCTCACCATCCTGTCATCTCAAGTATAATTCACCGACGTCAATAGATCTGTCATCAGTACAGTGCGTCGTTAAATTCAATATCAATAAAGATAATAATTTGAAAAATCATATTTGATATAATTACGAAATTATAGTTCGTCACCTTTACAGATTATCTTCAACACAGGAGGCTCAAATATGCATCCTAGTATATGATTACAAATCGAAATATATATTATTAATACTAAAACTTGGCTGTTGGTCATTTCATGATTGATAGTTAGGCCCTACCATAAAAGCACAACCACTGAGATCCATACTTTAGATTATATTTTTTAAGTTATATATGGTAAAAAACCTTTCCATACACCCTTAATGGTATATATCCTACAGGGTATGTGTTCATACTTTGTTATATGTGTTCACACTGTGTCATATGTAATGTGCAGTTAATGGAAATAAAACTTATATTATTATATTATACATCGTTACCCACATTTTCGCAGTTCGTTGCGAAAATGTCGAAAATAATAACTCGTTGGTGAACTCTAATGTAGATCACCAATTAAAGGGCCTACAATTATTGTATCTATATTTCCTGACCTCTAATTACTGCCGAATCAGCTGCCTGCGAACATGCAAGGACTGCAACTGTAGATACACATCTTGTAGCTGTGAATAATTAACACTTCTTCTGAAACCAGTTATACAATTCTGTCGGTCAATGCTGTCTGGTGCGTGATGATATCTTGCATGGATACGCAACTCATGCCTACTCCTTATGGAGACTCACTCCAGGGCTAAGATACATGAAGGTGAGCTCCTGGATATTTAGCTATAATCAAGGATAATATAAATGAAATCTCAATATTACCATAGGCCCTACTAATAAACTAGGAAAACGCGGAATGAGCGTTGTGAGATGAGCTTAGAAGTATGGAAATCTGGGATTAAAAAATATTCTGTCGGCTCAATCTACATATACAGATCTTGAATTACTTCAAACGCTGAAAAACCTTACCTGCAACTTGTTGGTATTTAAAGACCAACCTGTCGCATACACTTTGCTTTACATGTTGATCCTGATATTCGATACTTTTATTGCGTTTTCTACGTTATGTGTCATCCGATTGTTGCACAAATTATTGAAAATGTGTATGATAGTTGTTTCCATATTCTGTATGAATTTGAAAGCTTTTGAAATTTTTTCGTTTTTCAAGTATTTTCCCCCGGGTTATTCTTATAGGGATTTTCCAAGCTTTCCAATTTTTTTCCGGAAAAACCGTTCAACAGATTCCTCTAAAAAACAGTCCCAACCTATTCCGGTGTGACACCAACATTTTAAAAAAGTTTGGAGTCGGTTGTTTTTTTCTCTGACCTGTATGCCGCGCACAAAATTACAAAACCAAAAAAAGAAAAGAAAAGGAAAAACGGAAGCCAATTTTTTTGGTATTTGAAATGGAAGTCTTCACTACTCTCATCTAATGAATGATATTTCAACAGATTCAACAGTATGACAGCAAAAAGTTTATAATGCGCTTGAAATGGCTTTGAAAATACGTAATCATTGAAAACCTGTTCACTCGGTTGAAACACGTGCTTTTGAGAGATCGTATCTTCAACTGTCACGGCCAATGAGATCAAGTAGGGGACGTTCCTTCCTTATGACGTATGTCCTATGATTTTATGCTAAACCGAGCTATGCCCATGTTTACAAATATAGGGTATACGTTTAACGATTCCTTGAGAAATTGGTTTTCATTGAACATTTAAAAAAGAAGCAAATCCATTCAGTTTTTGTTGCTGCTAAAATAAAACTATAGTAGAACGTATGCGTTTCGTTGAGCGTGATTCCACATGAAATATACTGGAGAGCTATACACACACCTTGATAGTGAATCTATTAACTCACTGCCTTCCTGATTCATCCATCGATAATTTCAATCGCTTCACGATCCAACTGGTTTTACATGTTGAACGTGTAAATAGCTTTCCCAATAGCTTCAATTGGTAGTCATAGATATTACATAGTAATATTTCGTCTTCATAAAACGCCAATCCGATTTATGTAAAACTGTTGAATAATTGGATGAGCGAAGCGAAGACTCAATTTCACTTTACTTGAAAAATAGTATTCTTTTTCGTGTTCCACAGGTCAAACGAAAATTCAAATCCAATCGAAACTTAAGTGTCATGCACAAGTCATCTAACTCGAGATCATATAGTTTTGAGGTGCAATCGGTTGCACCACTTCTGAGAAAACTAATTTCCAAGAGTTTTCAAAATCCCCACGAGAATAAGCCAGAGATGAAGACTCGTAAAAAAAGTGTCCTTCGAAAAAATACAAATTTTCCGTACTTCTACGCTCATCTCAGAACGCACATTCTTCGTTTACCTAGTGTTATATAGAATGAAACTGAATCTGAAATGCATGTATATTGCTCAATGTATGCAGTATTTCATTTTCGTGATTTGTAATTATCGTTGTATTTGAATTCGATGCCTGCGTGAGTACATCGACTACAACTTCACGAGTAACGACCACCAGTTGCTGCCAATAATTACCACCTCTTCATTGGGTCAACGCTGCCGGCTACACGGCTGCCAGCACTGGAATTGCAAGCACGCCTCACCTATAGCAATATACTCTGAAGACTTATCGAATGGAAAAGTACGTATAAATTACAGGAAATTCTATAAGAGATAATGAACGCACGTTTCTGTGATAAAGAAATAAAGATTCCGAACGATTGCCGTCTCTTTCATCGTTGTGCCTGATCATTGAACATTGACGATTGGGAGACTTGATCTGAGAATGTTAGAACTTCTGAAAAGATTGAAGTGAAATTTTTTGTGATTTTGCAAGTGGACCGATTTTGTTAAAACTCTCGACACAATTTTATTTTATTATCGATATCAATGCTATCTTCCTCATCCCCCCTTACTTTCCCCCGTTTTATCTTCGGTCATTTCCTATGCTGTGACCCTAAAGCCCTCTATCACTGGATATTTATTATACGATACAGTTTGTACCAAAATGAAAAGTCCTTCTACTTGATAAACCAATCAGCCTTGTGATATTGTATTGTATAGGTATCAGATAAACACACTACTGACTTTTATTTTTGGTTCTAACTTTAGGGGTTGGTGGAGACAAGGAGGTCCTTGGTACAGTACAAGTGAAGAGGCATTGGATAGATTGGGTAATCTTGGTTATATATATATATATATATATATATATATATATATATATATATATATATATATATATATATATATAGATATATATATATATATATAGATATATATATATATATATAGGTTGCTGCACGCTTCAAAGACTTAACCGTTAGATGTGGGTTTGAATCCCGCATAAGGCTTGGGTTTTTGTAAACGTCCTTTCACTCATCATCACTTTATAGTTTCATAATCACCTGCTCATTCGTATCCCCGTATAACCTAGCTGTTGGTGGGGTCGTTGAGCGTTGGTTCTTATATATATATATGATGATATATGATATATATTTATATGATATATATATTTAATATATTATCAAAATGTAGGTCTTGATGTAGAAATTGTTTCCCAATAACAGCAAAGGTTGACTGGCTGAGTTCATGTGAACGCTTAGAACTGGGTTAGAAATCTTCATGTAACTTGTTCTATAAATCAATTCAGATTGAGTAGATGCGCTAATTAGGAATATGTATACTTGTATATCGGTCATGTTTGAAAACAACGAATGTTGATATGTGATTATTGTATCTAGGATGATCATGAACTTGGAGTTTATGAAATGTCATTAATGGGAATCGATTCAGCAAATTATAAGGGTTTTGGTGATAACTTTTGAACGGTATGAGATATCAAAATTCTGAAAACAAGAAAATACAGATATTTTCTATACCTTCAAGAAAGTGTAAGAAATAACTATTCATCCAGAATCGCTTGATTGTCAGGCGTACACGGTTAAGATCATGTTTCTTTAACCGTATATCTGTGTTGCCTCGTTTTCAGAATTTGGATATCTCACACCATTCACAAGTTATCACGAAAAACTGATATTCCGCTAAATAGACTCCCATGGACTCGTATGAACTATAATTAAAAAAATACTCATTAACATTTTCACTCAATATACAGCTAAGTTATATTTATAAAATGTTTATAATATATTCACTAAAGAGTTTACTCTATTTGTATAAATAATGCCGAGGATGAAATTAATAATATTATTGATATACTTTGACAACAACTCAGGTATTAATGTATCAATCTATCTATTGTCTATTGTAAATGTATTACCAATGCCAATGTAATTTCACTTTTATAGGCAGCTATTATTATGTTTAAATTATAATTTCATAAAATTTCATTTTATTTCATCAAATATACGCTCATCCCACATCCTCTAACGCTATAACATTACTTTCCTCCTCCATCAACTAACAATTCTTTGTCTTCAACAATTCTTCTCTCTCACAAACATCATTCAACATTCTAATTTCAAATAGTCTATCATTATGTTTGCATTTGTTTCCCCGTCTGATTGGCAGCAGATGAAAGCAAGCAGGCAGTGCTTACGTCAGACCAGTAAGGCCCTTGGGAGCTCGGTTAGGCGACTGTGAGTACACTCTCACCACATCGAGACAACCAAGTCAGTCATTAAACACACGGAGGTAGCGAAGGTGTTGTGAGCTGTGCCATCAGAAACTGGTCAACTTGTTTTTTATGGATATTTTTTAATATTTATTTGAGATTTTAATTGGATATTTTAATTTGTGATTACGTCAGGAATAATCGTGTGACAAGCAGAAATATGACGTGAGTAGTGGTGTTGATTAATATTTTTTTTTTTATAATTTTAGAGTCTAGACATATGGATATATGTAGACAGATTGATTTGGTGGATAGTGATTTGAATATTTTTTTAAATAATTATACCCCCAAATAATATAGTTGTTGGTGGGAAACAGTAATGTAGTAATAAAAAAATACCGTATAGTAAAGATGTTCGTGAATCGTGAGTTGAAGAAGAATTATTTTTTCAGTTTATTAATTGTTCCTCAAATAAGAATAAACTGTTGTGAAGAATTGATAAGAATTGTTGAAATTGCTTCACTTATAACTTTTAACGATTTAGAATATAAAACTTTTATACCAAGTTCTATAGAAATATATGTATTCCGATAGTTTCAAAACGATATACATAAAAATATTATAATTCACGTGCTAAAATTTTCACTAGTATACAGATAAAATAGGTTATATTTTATCAATACTTTTGTGAAAATTTAAGGATGCGAGTTTAAAAGTTTAAAATTACATAAAAATGAAGGAATTATAAATATCTATATTTCTGAAGTTAATTTCTTTTCAATTTTATACCTTTCATAAATTGTGCACGAAATGCCGGTTAATCGAGGATCAATCGATTCTATCTAAACCACGATCAGTTGTCAAGCAAAGCCAGATCGAAACTCTCCATCGTTATAAGATTAGCTTAAGCGGAACGGACGATCGGAACCATTAACATTAACACTGATGAACCACTATTGCATCTACAATAAGTTATCTTCATTTATGAAGAACAAAGTTCATTAACTCTGAAATAAAATATACACAACTTTGAATAATAATATTCTTTATTTTATTGGTACAAAAAGTTTGATAAAAAGCTATTGTTCTCAAATTTAAAGCTAAGGAAGAGAAGGTGAAAATGACCTAGAAATAATATTGATGGTTAGTGTTTCTATCGTTTGGTTCGACTTACAATGTTCCGAAATATTGTAAGTCATCTGTTTTTGGGTGACACCAACAGCGTCAACATTTCATAATGTATTGATTTATCTCGAATGTTATCGACATTTCACAGTATGTATGTTGGAACAAACGCTTGTCAAGTTCACAAGTTCACTGGACCCGGTTGAATTATTGTGTATCATTTTTTGTATTTTATAAATATATATATATATATATATATATATATATATATATATATGTATATATATATATATATATATATATATATATATGTGTATATATGTATATGTGTATATATATATATATATATATATATAAATATATATATATATATATATATATATATATATACATATACATATATATATATATATATATATATATATATATATATATATATATATATATATATATATATATATATATATATGTGTAGGCTATACTATTAATAAAGTACGGAAGTACTCAATTATTGATGTCTCACATTATTGAATTTGAACTATAACTTCAATATCATTCTCTTGATGGATTTCCTGACCTACTTTCGAATATGCACATCAAACTAATCATCTGGAACATTCAAAATAATCCAACACTCAATCATTATCATTTATTTTATGTGCGATACAGAAATACATTTCTTTTTAATCATGAAGACTTCCGATTTCATAATTAAATCAATTAAATTTAACAATGTTACCATACCCTACTTAGTTATTTTGATCTGTATCGTGCAATGCATCTTGTTAAGATTTCATGCCAGCATCGTGAGATGGGTATGAAAATTCATTCTTGTTTCGCTCAGTTGTTCCCACACATAGCCATGGACAACAATGAATATATTAACTGGCACAATTCAATTGTTACGTGAATCATCATATGTTAAATCTTTTCTTATACCACTTTATTATACTATATTTTGATGAATAAATTCAACAATACTGTGCCATTATTTTAGTCGATCAATTTTTATCAATAGTAACCAGATAATTATATTGTTTTGACGATATCAAACATAAGCAGAGTCTATTTACTCCAGCCAAGGCGAGAAAAAATATATTGTTTTGATCATTTTAATTCTGATAAACAGTCTGTTTGTCCTGGCCAAGGCTAGGAAACCCAATTGTGTGATTATTGACCAATCAAGAAGATCTTATAAAAGTGCTAATATTCAAGATGGAATCTCGTCGAATTCCTAGCTTCGTAAAATACGGTTTATATTTAATCATCCATTGTTTTATTGTATGAGCGTACGTGGTACACAATACCAGTCTTGTAACGGACAGTTAACTTGCTACTTAACACACGTTTACGGTCGATAAAAACGTTCTGATTATATACTTGTATTCACGGAAGAAGGTCCTCTACCAACTGAATAAATGTAAAAATTTCCGAAGAATGAACTTCAAGTTTTCGACTATTTTGAAAGATGGAGTGTTAGTATCTCTGGTCGTGAATATGGTCCTGAAAAATTATTTTAACTTTTTGAAATCAAATGATTTATTTTTACGTGTTCATAATTTCTCACTAATGGCGAGAATAATACGGGAATTACCTAATATAAATGTAATTCAATACCGTTCAAATATTATGAATCATTCTACATTTTTCTCAATTTATCAATGTGAACTGCACAACAGGAATTACGAAGATTTTAAAAATATCCTCAAGTATATTAATTTTTTTATTTTTGTATTGTAGGAAGTCATTTTTGTTGATTTAATATTTAATAGGCCCCACCACTGTATCCAGGTGGTGAAATTTACTGTAAACAGCTTAGTGATAGGCCTACTAATAATTAGGATCTCTTCCTGAGAAATAATTTAAGGTCACACTTCAATTCTTGAAAATACTCAAGTTCACTTGGACTTATTGTAATTCAGTGTTTATAAATAGTAATTTGTTATCGGAAATAAATTTTGTTGTTTTCATAATGAGAGTGAATGTCAGTAGTTATTGATTGCATGTTTTTCTTGATCCAAATTACTGAGAAAAAAATATAGAACAATTAAGATGTTATGTGTTATATTTGATAAGCTGTCTGTTATACGATGGGTCAGAAATAAAATAAACCCAATGCAATAAGCTTTACTTCAAGATATAACTTTAAATTTGTGAGATTTTGATTCAGGCCCACCTCTAACTAAGTACGGTCAAGTGTTTTAGAAGTTAATATCAGATTACTATTCTTATCAATGAATTATACCTCAGCCTTATATAATTTATTTTTCTTATTGTACATTCTCGTTTAGTGCTTGATAGGAATTCACTAGTTTACTACTAGTTTACTGAGTGCCGGAATTACCAATATAGGAATAGCTCTAACTGACAGTTTGAAGTTGTTATCACCATGGTTACCCATGCTATATGTTCTCATTAACTCTCAGATAAAGTCTAACCGTACCATACCTTATTCTACTAATGTACTTATTAGTTATATTTATTCACATCATCAATTCCTCACACGGGATTGACTGAAGAGAATGTAGGTTATTGTTTCGTAATTTTTATTCATTCATTGATACAAATTATAACATACTAAAAATTGAATTATGCTCTTACATGCATGCTGTTAATTTTATACATTTCATTATTTGCATTAATCATATATATATATATATATATATATATATATATATATATATATATATATATATATATATATATATATATATATATATATATATATATATATATATATATATATGTGTTTCAAGAGCACATCAATACATTCGTACTGGTACGAGATTTTATATGTTATAAACATTTCAGATCGAGAAACAGAAATGCACACTATCTTATCAAAACGGAATGTAGGCCTATTCATATCTTGTAATTATTATAATTTTCTACATGTTGGAGCTGCAACTAAAAATGAACAAGCTTTATTGCATAAACATAAAAACTATAGAAGGAAGTCGAATAATTTTAATGTCAAGGCAATTAGGTCTATATTAGAGCAAATAAGGTCTTGGAGATTTCAAGTATTATAAAAAAAACTGTATTTAGAATGTCTTTAGAAAAATATTCCAAATTAGAATGTTGGATATACCATTCACCATTGAAATACAAGACGAAATCTAGCTAAATTATTGTGAATGCATCTCGTTGCATAGTGTTGGATTTGTATGCACAAACCTTGCTTTTCATCAGCTACAATCTGAAAACTCTTCTTCACGGATGAGTGCACAGAAAACAATTCAATTCGTAAACTAACTCATGCTATTGTAAAAACCTTTAGACACCATTAACCGGTCAAGAACATTCACCTTGCTGTTGTCCATGGACGCGATCCGTTTGCGTTTCCTTAATCACTGATTAATTGGTTATTAATCAACCGTAGAATCAAGTTTTCTGATTGTAATATTCGCAGTTTAAATAGCTGTGAAATAGTAAATCATTTTCAATTGACCTCATGCGGTTGTATCGAGTAGCGTAACATCAGAAGAGAAAGTTGTGTCGTATGGTTTGTTATTATTTATTACTATATTATATTGTTGGCTAGTTAATGGTACGCTATGCTTTCTGCTTGAGCAGCGAGAGATTGGTGTATTAGGGTCACATAAAGGAAGACAACAGACAATGTATTGTCTTCATTCTGGGATTTTGTGACAATTTCTTCTTATTTTCATTGACAACAATAGGATGGGCGACATAAAGGGGATTTTCTTTCGATTAATCTGATATATTCTACTAATAGTGTCAAATTTAAAGTAGATCAAATTTCAACATTTCGACTTTCATATTTAAAGAAAAGTTCATGCATTTTTACTATATTGATAACAATGATTTTGTATCAAGTTTCGATGTTATAGAAATAGAGTATAGAAAATAGAAATGTATCCGTCGTCTTTTGTTTCAACATTGTTTTATTATTGTCATAAATCTATTTGCTGTGGTCTACTTCTTCTACAGATACATTCCTAATAGCTAATTACTGTGACAATCACACTCAAGTACAAACCATAAAGCGAGGGGACAATTTATAAATCCATGAAAAGAAGTACGTGACCAATTCATCTTAATAGATTCTTTTCAAATCATGCGACACTTCTTTATAAGTGACTTGGGCTAGGTCCATCTTCGCATGACAATTATCTCTATATAATAAATTTGTGCTCAATAATATTATTATATATACTTGTATCCACTAAAGAAGGTCGTATACCAAACTGAATAATTGTGAAACTTTTTTATATCACGAAAATAGTTGATACTTACAACTTACAAGTTCCTTACTTTTGGAATCCTGTCAATGACGGTGACGATTCAGTGTGCTAGCCACTCGACCACCCGTCTCACTGCCCTTATGGTGTCTTGTTCCAACGATCCTATACTATATCATCCATAATTCCTCTTAATTGGGAAACAACGATGTTGTGCACAGTTTTGTGTGATGGAAACTGCGGCGAAGAAGCTGGTCACAGATACCCAGTCCTGGTGTCAAAGTTCATTGCTTCGAATTTTGAATGGTTGAAATGGGGGTGGTAAGATTGCCCTTGTGGTGCCCCATTCAAACGATCCTACCTTCCCCACATAGCCCTAATTGTGGAACAGTGATTTTGTATCAAGTTTCGATTGTAATAAAAAAAAAGATTTTACTCCTTTGAAAGTTTCAGTTGTGTTGATAATGCTAAATCACATTCTGAAAAATAATAATGTCATATATACAAATATCACAGCTATCCAAAGAAATCGGCTGCATTCGTGTTTGTTATCGGTAGACATTCATTTATTTATTTTATTCCACATTATCATTACAGGAAATGTATAATATATAACACAACAACACAAAAACAACGTAAAAAACTCATTTCTTCAGAAACTCTGAAATATTCTGTTTCAAAAATGTAGTTCCAAATTCAGTTTGAAAAAGAAGTAGTACGTGTTCAAGAGAGAATAATAATGTAATGTAGAAGCCCTCTGAAGAAAGGTTCTTGTGTGTTCAAAATATGATAACATTATTTTGTTCGATCAACAGTTGAATCAGAAGATAATTATTGTCATGTAGTTTTGTGACGAGAAAGTAAACAAAATAAACAACATTATTCTTTCGTGAATTCAGGTATATACTTGTCTAGTATCCATTATCAACTGGCGTGTGACAATTTCGATTTAATGTCACTCTTTCTTTGCATTCTTCTTTATAGTACAGTTAATTAAACTTGAAGATTATTGTATTTTTATACTTTCTGCTGTAAAACTACTTATTAGTGGACGATTATCAACCAACCACACGGCACCTCATTTCTCTTCGTTGAGGCGGTGCATGCACGGTGCTTATAAAAATAAAGAAATTCATATTAACTATTTTTCCCTTTCTCACGAAGAAGTGTATTTGAATAAAAAGTATATCAAACCCAAGATAATTTTATGCTCTTTAATTAATATGACATTCTATTTCTGTGAATTCAATCAGTTTTAAGATATTACGTCAATGAATTTCATCACATTCTTGATACTTATTGACATAATATCTCAAAACTGGTTGAATTAACAAAAATAGAATGTCATCATAATTGAAGAGCATACAATTATCTTGGGTTTGATATACTTTTCATTAAAATACACTTGTTCGTGATGAAGAAAAAAAATAGTAAAGATGAATTTCTCTATTTTTATAAGCACCTTGCATGCACCGCCTTCACACCTGTAGCATGCTTGAAGGACGCAGTGCCATGGGACCATGGCATCATGTGATTTTACTACGTGCTGATAGCAGTTTACTCATGGTTGTGATTTCTGCTGTAATATTATGATTTCCTTATATTTTAGGAATTAGCTCTCACTTATTTATGAAGGAATAGGTTTAAATATGTTAGCATTCCAGATTTAGATTCAATCCACAAAAAAAAAGTTTTAATAACAGGTCGCATGGGATTTTCTGGGAATTTCCTATCTTCTATAGCAATATTTTGGGTGTTTCTCCAAGTCACATAAATTCAAAAATTCACTTTTTTATATACAATAATTAGATACAACTTTATACTGTGAGGTTGTAGCCACATATATTGATAATAGAAAGACAGTTATTTGAATTTGATGTGCAATTTGAAAATTGATTCCCCAAATATTAGAAGTTTATAAAATTTAAAACCAACATGTTTTTAAGAAGATGAATGCTAGACTATGAAAACATCACGGTTATTTATATTTCCCGTTTTTAAAAAACCGGGGTATTTGTGGGTCTGAGAATATTCCCTCGGGACGCTGGGACAGGAAGCTCAAAACAAGGACAATCCCTGAAATCCGGGACGACCGGGACCCTAAGCTAGATATAGTTCATAATATAGATAAAGCATAATATAGCATAATATAGTTCATAGCATAGATATAGTTCAAGTCACATGTGTTTATGATTATAAGACCATTAGGCTTGCGTGAAAAGTAAATATTTAGTTCATTGTGATAATTGAATTGATAGTTTAATAATTGATACGTTGATATCGAAGTAATTGTCCACATGATAGTGTAGACATGTGTTATTGTACACATACAGCATATAGTTATAATATAGGAGTTATATTGCAATAAAAACTATTAAGTAAAGGTAGCAGCTGCGAAAACTACTTTCAGGTGCTCGCAGTGGGTGAGAGTGTTCGAATTATTCATTTCAATTTTATGATATGGAGGCTTGAATTAGTACCAACTTGATAGAAAATATGACATATTGATCGTTAATATCAAAGTACTATTATCAAATTCATAAAAATGAAATTATGATAGATGAGAGTTTCATTTTTCATTGGTATCGTTGAAACTATTTTTCAAAGTGTCACTCCATTTTTAGATTATCAAAACAAATTTGTTAGACCTTCAAGTTATGCATTTTTGTAGAGAATTTTCAATTTTTAACTAAAAATAAGTCCATGGTTACATCAGGTTTGATTATCTTCGTAAATCTTCAAGGTGGTCTATTCGCAAACAAATAATAGAATAATAGAAATCAGATACCAAGTAGTATGCTAAAATATACAAATAATTTATTACATGCAACATTTTATCAACAATTGTTTCTTTTATACAACCGCATTCTACATTAGACACATGATGAAGATAAATTACACTCCTCTATGAAATAAGAATAATGAGTCATTTTGATTGTTTTGTAATCTAATTCAGACCTTGACGAAATGAGAGCTCATTTTGTTTGCTCACGTCATCATGAAAACCAAATGACCGTCAATGTTTGTTAATTGCAGGAAGAGAGAGTATGACCTCGAAGTGGCGCATCTACCAAGAGATGTCAGCGATCTGCGAGAACCTCCTGATAAGAAGATAAGCCGCTTCCGAGTCGTCTTACCACAGGTGAGTCTCTCTCTCTCTCTCTCTCTCTCTCTCTCTCTCTATCTCTCTATTTTTCTTTATGACAGGGGTTTTCAGTGGTTCCCTCTGTCGTTCAGGGCAATAATAGGATGGCTCCTTAAAAAGCAGGCCACGACCGACTCCTTACCACTATCCAAAAACACCCAATAAAATGACATCTCATCATCCCATCATCTCTTTCATCATTCACCGACGCCAATAGATCCTAGTAGTGCGTTGTTGAACCCAATACAAAGAAAAGATGACTTAATTGATAATAATCCTCACCGGATCCTCATTTGCCTATTGCAATAACGACCCATTTTTTTTTTTTTTTTTAATAACATCGAAACTTGATACAAAATAATTCCTATGGATGAAAGATAAAATCGTTTGAACGGGGCACCACAAGGGCGATCTTACCACCCCCAAAAAATTATAAAATATAAATATATATCTGTCAAATTATCATTTATATGTTTTAATATAACTTATTATAATGAAAAGACGATATGTAGTAGAATAACATAAAGGAATTGTTGATATTTGAGTGCATCGTCCCAGAATGTTTTTTTTTAATCTGAGGTCACGACCTTTCGTTCTGTCAGTCGATACAACAATCACTTGACTGGAATTCAGCTCGATATTTCAATTGCAGCCGGATTTACGAACTCCTAATCGAGCAATAATCACCTATAACTATTAGTTAAGATACGTAACCAAGGGTGATAATAAGTCAAGTCGCGAACTATCGCTTAATGTTGTAATTATTTTGATATTTTTCAAATCTTTTTTCCACAAATACATCTTGGGTTGCCTAACGACACACACAAGTGAATATATTAACACAATCATGAGAATCGATTTTACGGAATATCATGCAGATTGAATGGAAATGGACCATAACAAATTATTTTCAACCCGTCTATGGGCCCATGTTTTTCATGTTTTTCATGTTTTTCATATACTTTGCAAATAATATTCAACCAGGTGGGAAAGGGGATTGTAATCCGAGGGGTTTACAACTCGAAAATTGGTGTACACCTGATTTCAGATTTCAAGGTTTCAGGTGATTTCAGGTGATTTCAAGTGATTTCAAGTGATTTCAGGTGATTTCAGGGATTTCAGGTGATTTCAGGGATCTCAGGTGATTTCAGGGATTTCAGGTGATTTCAGGGATTTCAGGTGATTTCAGGGATTTCAAGTGGTTTCAGGTGATTTCAGGTGATTTCAGGTGATTTCAAGGATTTCAGGTGATTTCAGGGATTTCAGGTGATTTCAGAGATTTCAATGGGATTTCATGGGATTTCAGGGCAAGTGTACACCTGATTTCAGGAGTTGTTAACCCCTCGTTGTAATCTTAAAACTACATACCAAATCAAAAACAAGGTGAGGAAAATTGAGATTTTTTAAAATTATTAAAACAAAATTCTCTCTTTCTCGTCCACCTCTTATTCATGTGTATATTCTCAATTTTATATTATAAAAATGTATTTCTTGTTTTTTGATCATTTTTGACTTAATTATTCAAACATTTATTCAGTAGTGTTCAGATAAATATAGGTGATTTTTATTTGTATTGAATCGTACGCTTGATCTCCCCCAGGTATTAGCGAGCACAGCGAAGAACCTCCTCCTCCTGGATCTCGGCCTGACCGTCGCTTTCCCGACGATCGCCATCGCGGCGCTGAGGCACTCGGCCATCGAGGACTTCTCTTTGAACGACGAAGAGGCCTCGTGGTTAGGTGAGTCCCCCATGTCATCTAGCTGGTGGTGGGGGCGTCAACGGGGTGCACTCCCCCCCCCCCTGGGACCAGGCAGAAATTTATTTGAAAAATTGAAATTGATTATTTTTAAACAATGATGTTTTTCGAAACTTTGTAAGTACCGACTGTACCGGTGACATATTTTAACATGTCTTGTTACGCGGGTTTTTTTCCACGTACTAGTACCCGTAAGTCAAAAAAAAATCGACAATCTTCGATCGGCGATTGCTCGAGAACCCACGATGCGATCGGGCTGATTGTTCGATTCTCTGATAGCTAGCGATCGCCTGAGCATTTTGATGCTACTCACGACTTCGAAAAAAAATTTCCAAAAGAAAATCATAAATTTTCCAGGGGGGTATTCAAGAATTTGTTTACGGAGAACCAGACATTGGATCGGAACGAAATTAAAATTTAATGCATTGAAATGAACGTACCTTTATTTCTATACCTTACACGACTCTGTGAGAAACATTTCCGGGAAAAAATCGCGAATTTCCGACACCCCTCTGCACGGGGCGTTGTTCAAAACCTGTTTGCCGGACAGTAAGTACCAGATATCGGATTTCGTCAAACTGGATATTTCGCATTAAACTTGAATGTAATTAATTTTGATACAAAACACGGGCCCCTGTGAAAACTTTTCTGGGGGAAAATCGTAAATTTTCCTATACCCCTCCGCGCAGGGGGTGTTCAAAACTGTTTGCGGAGAACCTATACATTCGGATCGGGCCTAAGGTTTAGAATTTTTCGCAATTCGATTGAATGTACCTTCAATTTTGATATCCACACACTGCCCTCTGACTGAAAACTTTTCGGGGAAAATCGTGAATTTTCCTATACCCTCTCGCGCATGGGGGTGTTCAAAACATGTTTCGGAGAACCAGCACATCGGATCGGAACGAAATAAGAATTTTCCGCAATCAATTGAATGTACCTTCATTTTGATACCACACACGGCCCCGTCAGAACTTTTCCAGGGAAAATCATAAATATTCCGACACCCGATCTGCAGGGGGTTGTTCAAAACATGTTTGCCGGAGAACCATACATCGGATCGGGCTGAAATTAGAACTGTACGTCATCAATTTCATTCAACTTGATTTTGATACCACTCACGGCTGTGTAGAAACTTTTCCAAAGAAAATTGCAAATTTTCCAGACACCAGACATCGGATCGAGCTAAAATCAACATTTTTGGCAACAGATATTATGTACCTTCATTTTGATACCGCACACGGCTTCGGCAAAAGAGTTTGACTTTTTTTCAAATTCTGTTTTTTTCCCCTTACTAGTACCCGTCCGACAAAAAAAAATCGACAATCTTCGATCGGCGATTGCTCGAGAACCCACGATGCGATCGGGCTGATTGTTCGATTTTCGGAAAGCTAGCGATCACGTGAGCATTTTGATGCTACTCACGTTTTTCCAAAAAAATTTCCGAAGAAAATCATAAATTTGCCGAGGGGGTATTCAAGAATTTTTTCACGGAGAACCAGACATTGGATCGGGACGAAATCAAGATTTTATGCAATCAAATGAACGTACCTTAATTTCGATACCACACACGACTCTGTGAAAATTTTCTGGGGAAAATCGTAAATTTTCCCCTACCCCTCTGCGCATGGGGGTGTTCAAAACATGTTTGCCGGAGAACTATACATTGGATCGGGCTGAGATTTGAATTTTTCGCATTCAATTGGATGTACCTTCATTTTGATATCACACCCGGCCCTCTGAAAACTTTTCCGGGGAAAATCATAAATTTTCCGACACCCCTCTGCACGGGGGGTAGTTCAAAACCTGTTTGCCGGAGAACCAGACATCGGATTTCGTCAAACTTGGATTCATTCGCATTCAATTGAATGTACCTTCATTTTGATACCACACACGGCCCTGTGAAAACTTTTCTGGGGAAAATCGTAAATTTTCCTATACCCCTCTGCACAGGGGGGTGTTCAAAACATGTTTACCGGAGAACCACACATCGGATCGGAACGAAATAAGAATTTTTCGCATTCAATTGAATGTACCTTCATTTTGATACCACACACGGCCACGTCAGAACTTTTCCAGGGAAAATCATAAATTTTCCGACACCCGATCTGAAGGGGTTTGTTCAAAACATGTTTGCCGGAGAACCATACATCGGATCGGGCTGAAATCAGAACTGCACGTCATCAATTTCGATTATCTTAAATTTGATACCACTCACGGCTGTGTAAAAACTTTTCCAAAGAAAATTGCAAATTTGCCTTCATTTTCAAGATTTTTTTACAGAGAACCAGACATCGGATCGAGCTAAAATCAACATTTTTGGCAACAGATATTATGTACCTTCATTTTGATACCGCACACGGCTTCGGCAAAAGAGTTTGATTTTTTTTCAAATTCTGGTTTTTTCCCCGTACTAGTACCCGTCCGACAAAAAAAATCGACAATCTTCGATCGGCGATTGCTCGAGAACCCACGATGCGATCGGGCTGATTGTTCGATTTTCGGAAAGCTAGCGATCATGTGAGCATTCTGATGCTACTCACGTTTCTCCAAAATATTTTCCAAAGAAAATCATAAATTTGCCGAGGGGGTATTCAAGAATTTTTTTACGGAGAACCAGACATTGGATCGGGACGAAATCAAGATTTCAAGCAATCAAATGAACGTACCTCAATTTCGATACCACACACGACCTCGGGAATAATTTTCCAAAGAAAATCGTAAATTTTCCGATACCCCTATGCGCAAGGGGTCGTTCAAAACATGTTTACCGGCAAACCAAACATCGGATTTGGCCAAACTTGGATTGTTTCGCATTCAATTGAATGTACCTTCATTTTGATACCACACACACGGTCCTCTGAAAACTTTTCCGGGGAAAATCGCGAATTCTCCGACACCCCTCTGCACGGGGGGTTGTTCAAAACCTGTTTGCCGGAGAACCAGACATCGGATTGGGCTGAAGTCTGAATGTTTCGCAATCGATTGAATGTACTTTCATTCTGATACCACACACGACCCTCTAAAAACTTTTCCAAAGAAAATCGTGAGTTTTCCTACCCCCTATCTGCAGGGGGTTGTTCAAAACATGTTTGCCGGCAAACCAAACATTGGATCGGGTTGAGGTTGAAATATGTCGCAATCGATTGAATGTACCTTCATGGGGTGGGTAGGCCTCGCCGACTGACGAATATGATTTATTGGACTGTTCTTATTTCCTGGAAATTCTGATATTGTGTATCATAGAGACCAATAATAACTCATTTTTGTCTATTTTGTATGATGAAATATTTAAAAAGATGAATAGGATCGACTACTTGCATAGAATTCAACCAATTCAACAATATCTGTCTTCTTTCTCCATAAAAATCAGAAGCTAATTAAATAGTCACAAAACCTCCCAAAACACCATAAAACGATGAAATTTCAAAAAATCCCTTTGGGGAGCCCTCTCTTCCACTCCCATTGGGACTTGTGCATTTTCAAATTCGGGATTTTTTTCCCCCCTCAAATTTCTTCCTGCCGACGCTCATGCATATAATCTAGCTGTTGGTGGGGTCGTCATACAAGGCGGTGCATGCACGGTGCTTCTACTGATATAGAAATTCATCTTTACTACTTTGTCTGTGTACACGAGCCAGTTGCATTGAATACATAGGGCCTATATCAACTCCAAGATAATTTTATGAATGAATAACAAGAATGTGATGAAATTCATTGATAAAGAATCTCAAAACTGATTGAATTCGCAAAAATAGAATGCCATATTAATTGAAAAGTATAAAATTATCTTGGAGTTTGTATACTTCTTTTATTCAATCACACTTGTTTGTGAACATAGAAAATAATAGAAGAGATATATTTCTCCATTCGAGCAAACACAAATCCCCGTGCGAAGAGAAATTTTAAGTTTGGGTATGTTTTATGATTGGTTATTAATAATGCTCAATTTTTATAATTTGGAACTATTTTATTCACACTCAATGCCTACATGTAAGTACTACAACAATGACATACAGGTAGTAGACAGAAAGATACAAATGAACAAACAGACAAATAATCAAATCGAAAGTCAACAATTTTAAACATATTAAAACAATAGTGATAGACAGAATTCAATATAAAGTTTTGATATAAAATTTAAATTTAAATTTTTATATAGTTATAATCGACATGAAATCAATTTCCTTTCCACGAGATATTCTAGTATAGCGGTTGAAATAGTTTGACAATATCGACATCGGGAAAAGGCATTGAAAACTCGTAAAATATTCCTGTATTCCACCACCTGTTGCATCGATCAAACCTCGTGCTTTGAGAGGCTCGATAACGATTGTCACGGCCCATGGGAAACGAGACTGAACAATGACGTATGGTGACATGGCATGCGATATTAGCTGAACTTGACCACGGAATTGTTGAATATTATTGAACTTGACAATGGGATTGTTGAAATCTATCCGATTCAACAATTCCATTGTCAAGTTCAATATAACATGTGTAATAATGTGTCCAACAATCAGCTTTCATTGGAAATACAAAAATCAACCGGACTCACTGGTTTCTGGTTTATATACAAAATAATGAAAATATTACGAATATTTCTCTTACCTCCGTTTCCTCTTCATTCGCGTGTTATAAGTATTAGGATTCATTATGCATTCCCATTGAGCTTATTCAATAGAAAATCAATCAATAATCGAGAATAATAATATTAAAACAATGGTTTTGAAAATGAAATATAAAAAGAATTTACGAAAATATGTAGGCTGAATAAAAATGTATAAAGAAGGGCATATTCGAGAATATAAGAATAATAATGGAGAAATTCCATGGAATTTGCTCCTCTCGATTCTATTTTTGGTGGAGGCGCCGGTTTCCTGATCACATTTGTAATCGTTTCTAATCTATTCTATTACTTCATAATTACTTTTCAGAATAAGAGAATACACAACTCTAGACGAGAATATTTCCTTTTCTACAACAATGTCAACAAATCAGATGATACATGCATCAATCATGTGACAGATAATTAAGGTCCCATTGGACAATTTGGTCGTCTTCTTCTATATTTATGACAGGCCTACATCGTTTTGATTTTCAAGTCTACATTGTATAATTCGATATATACACTCTTAGTTGTATTTGATTTCACATTATTATCACCTTTGCGACCTTGACAACTGACACAAATCAAGCAATAGCCAACATTCTTGAAATATTTTAATTATTTTATAGGCCATGTTAACCGACAACTAAAAACCAGCAACTAACTATATATATATTCTTATTATCAACTGCATGCAAAACGTAAATTGAAAGGAAAGTATTGATTTTTTCTCACCAGATAATTTTGTGTGTAGAGTTCAAAATGATATAATTAATAAAATGTTGTTTCTTTTAAACCAGAGTAGATACGATGTAACAGTGTTATAAGCTCATTCTTATCTAAATACGAGGATAAAATATGATATATTCAGTCTGATTTATTTATGAAAAACGATATACATTTTATTCCAAGGTGAAATGTAGATTATGTCAACTTTGTATACTATAAATATTATGTGTTATCATACACTATAAATATTATGTATGTATGGCTCCCTATAAACCTATATCTTGAGAATCCTTTATATTATGAATAATACTCCCCTATAAAATCGAATACTAATTCATGTGTCTTTTTTGGGGGGTGACACCGACAGCGTGGTCATTTCGTCACCCTTTTTTCTTCCATATACTGGTATATATTTTTTCATCATTATTTCATGTGATATTCAAGACATATAATTATCTACAAAAGCAATTAAATCATATTTTATCCAATAAATCGGTTAATCACATCAAAACCCTAGAATAGGATCGAATATAACATCTACTTCTCCCTTCCCAACTTGAAGAGAGAATGTCATTTTATTGTGACGGCTGTCCGCAATAGCGGGATACCAAGATGGTACAGCGTAAAAATCAATACATTAGTACAATGGTTTTACAAAATTGATACAAAATTGATTACAAAAAATCCTGGAATATTATAAAATTAATTTAATCAAAGGTAGGCCTCTATAACAAAAGTATGAAAATGAAAGAAGATATTATGAAGATTATTTAAAAATTGAAATTATTTGAAAGAATATAAATGGTGCTGTAAAAGACTTACTGAATTTATCAAAACTGAATGTACAATACTTCTTAATAATACCTTCCTTGGGATGTTGTATGTATTGAGAAAAGTTGATAAAAATGCAGGAACTGTGCCACGAGCTCCTACCATTAATCCCACTACATCCCAGTACTTGGCATCAATTTGGTATTTATTTGACAAATCCTTGATGCATGGAATGTGGTGTTGTCTCTTCTCGTTGTTACTTAACTGTCAATCACAATCACAGTCATCCTCTAACTTCCAAAACCTCTCTCCCAACAGGAAGCATAAACTTCATCTGCCAGCCTCTTGGCAGCGTCATATCCGGCATCATGATGGAACCTCTCGGCCGGAAGCGGTCCATGCTGATCGTCAACTTCCCCCACATCCTCGGCTGGTTCATGATGTACTCGGCCACCTCCGTCACGACGCTGTACGTCGCGGCGGTCATCATGGGCCTCTGCATCGGCTTCATGGAGGCGCCCATCATCACGTACGTCGGCGAGATCAGCCAGCCGGAACTGAGAGGGATCCTCACGTCGTATGCAAGTTAGTGATCTGCATTTACTTTTTATTTATTTATTCATTTGTTTATATAATATCTATTCATATAATATGTAAGGGAATTTGAATTTCGTCACGGTCGCATAACTCCTGACTATTGTATTACTTAACTGTCAATTAATTCACAAAACTAGTTTATATAGGAAATGTAAGAACGTGCATATGCAATTGTAATTAGAAATTAATAACAATATAGTTGTTTTCTTGAACACTATATGATATGATATCATTTTCATCGTGATGCCGACTATCTAATGGTTTTCGTGTATGTAACGGTTTAACGTATTTTTCAACTAGCTTTTCCAAAAATTTCTCGAAATTTCCTTTTTTATTCAATTTGAAACTTTTACAATACTAGTTCAACCTTGGTACATCAATAAATAATCAAATATTTGATACATTTTTGTGTGTGAGTGTGTGAGTTTTCTCTAAAATTATGGAAACAAATATCATCATTATTCGTTCAAATCTAGTTTCTGGGTTATGATGCCCTTTAAATTTGCAGATATTAGTATCGATGTGTACAAATATTCCGTTAGTAGACGGCCTTCTATACAAGGATATATTCTCATTCTCAATAGCATTGTCAACAATAGTAATCGGAATTAGCAAATAAAAAGTGAGCTTTTCGAAATAGAAGTGGATAAAAGAAATGAATGTTAAATCCTTTACAGTTATTGCATCTTATTCACATACTGCTACATTACAGTCGTGTGAACATAATTATTGGTAATGATCCATTATAATATCACGGTTGGCCTTGGACTGGGAGTGACAAAGATGTTGATGAAGATGGATCACATCTAAATTTACTTTCTTTCGAAGAGCTGATGTCTTGTATTCTATTGTATTTATTTTCATATGCCTACATATATTATACATACAATGTGATTGAAGTATTAAAAATCGTCACTTTATAAAAGAATACATTTTAAAAGAACTAAAACCGCACTGAATAGCAATTCTAAGTGTCACAAAAAAATAGTTATTAGGTATCACAGTAAACACACGTATAATTTTTGGTTTAATTATTGGTTAGTCAAGTCAAGACGGACTATATTTCATACGAGTCGAGGTGTGTAGAATTTTCAATTAGGCTATACTTCATATAAATATCTCGCTGATAGCCGCCTCCGTGGCTCAGTCGAATGTCGCTTACTACGGTGGAAACTCAAGACACGTCGGGCGTGGGTTCGAATCCCGCATAAGGCATGGGTTTTTGTATACGTCCTTTCACCTGTCATTATTTCATCATCACTTCATTATCACCCGCTCATCCGTACCCCATATAACCTAGCTGTTGGTGGGGTCGTTGAGCAGATTTTTTTTTATACTCTCAGGTCATCTTGGTACGTCGCCTTGCTGAGTACCTTCGTCCAATACGATCTACTTCCATCCATGCCTTCGGTGCGAACAATGATTTGTCATCAGTACTTTCGGTTATTGCAAAAAAAACTTACAACGCCTACTCTGCACTAGTATAGTTACTGTATAGTTATAAAATGACCAATTCTTATCATTCTTCCTGCAGGCATCTTCGTTCAACTGGGCTTCTTCATCGAGTACCTGTTCGGCACCGTGATGCATTGGAGGACCGCTGCTGCCATCAGTGCTTCGGTGCCGATACTAACAATAATAGCCATCACTCAGGTAACTGGCTATTCACAAACAGCCCTGATGGCCACTGCTATATAATATGAAAAAAATATTGAATTCATAAAAATCTTAAGATATTTCAAAAGATACATGTATCTATACGATACTGCCTATCTCTGTTTTCATACATCTTCATCGTTCATGTCGCCACACTTATCAAGCGTATTCCGCAATATCTTTATATCTCCTCACTCATTTCACAGGAACAGGTTTTTATATTGTTCTTGATGACCCCACCAACAACAAGGCTATATGGAGGTGCTAATTTATGGACGATAATGATTCAATGAAGTGATATTTAGTGAAAGGATATTCGCAAAACTCATCTCTATACAGCCTGATATGAAGGACGACTCTGAAGGACGCTGAAGAGCATATACCGGAATAAAATCGATTCGGTCGTGTAACATGGTCTTCGGGGTACTTATGAATGGAAGGTTGTAAATGTGGTTGGGTTTCAATTCAGGTTGGACATATAAACCCATGTCACACGACCGAGTTGACTTTATTCCGGTATACGCTCTTCAGGCGCCCCCAACTATGGCGTTTCCCTCTGCTATTTCCATCGCAGATCATTCCGATCGACCGTCTCCTCTGCCCGGTAACAATGACGATAGGAAGTCTCGTGTTTCAACATGCGTGATTGCATTTGGTCACGTGTTGACCTCATAAGTGTCACGTGACACCAGTCACGTGCCATGACGTCACTAAACCGTGTTACAACACGGAAAATAACTAGCGGTCGATCGCAGAATGAAATTATGATAATGAATAATACACGAATGATTAGGAACAAATAAATAAAAAAAAAACATTTGTTCGTATGGAGACCAACCAAATCGCTTCAAGAATGTATAGTGTAAACTTTCGACCGATTGTGCAAATCAGGTTGGTAAAGGAAGAGGAAGGAAAAGACAAGAGGGTTCTAGAACTAGCAATCTGTGAATTATACGACTTCATATTCAGTATAATTTGTACGTGTATTTATCATAATGACCAACTAAGAATGTTGATTTTTTCCAAATATGTAATCAATTACAATATTATCTTTTCTAGACTATAGCAAAATATTTTTTGTATCAAACACTATTTCATCATCTTATTCCTCTCTCTATTCATTTGTTATATCTTATTGTTGTTATTCTGCGTCAAATTGGCAACCTCTATGGAGACAAACTCTTTATTTTTTCGTGATAAAGAAATTATATATAAATGCATAATATAATAACGACCTCACCCCCCTCCCTCCCCCTAACTACATATAATTAACATATTAACTCTCAGCCAAATTATATCAACTTATATCTCTCTTATATTGTCTTAACTCCCAGTAGCGTTTTCTTGTCACGAAATGGTGAGAAAAACAGAACAAAAGAGCATAAAACACCGCCACAAAAGAATTGTCATTGCTGTTAAAAGATAATTGTTTCTTGCGAGTAATTTAAGCTTCCTCTCACCTTGACACATTCCTTCGGTGAGGCTCTTCGCTGCAAAACATGCAAAAAACCGCAAACACCGCAAAAAAACGCAAAAACCGCAAAAAGATGATTATTTTCGACCTCGCCAACAGCTAGGTTATTTGGGGGTAGGAGTGATTATTTTTCCACATTCTTTCCTCTGGATTATTTCAAATGAGTCTTCGCTTCGCTCATCCAATAACATGAAATATTAAAACCAGATAAGACCTGGCACCTCCACCTTTGTTACGATATGGTCTCTCATGCCGATTGCATTGCTGATTATTGTTGAGTGCTGATACCGTTTATATACGATATATCGATATATCGAATATATCGTTTTACTGGTTACTAATAATCCATATCCTGACGTGGTTTTTCTCAGTCCTCAATAAGCAAATGTTGGAAGTAGTCCAATTGGCCACGATATTTAATTCTTCGGGTGATGGACCTAATTATGAAGATACTTAATTTTTTGCTAAAGAACCGAATTGCCTTAGAGACTTGGTTCAAAGTGGAAGATATCAACATTCGTGTGTTTGGTGCACTCTTGATATACCAATGCAGGTAAAGTCCGGATATATCACAAAAACGGTGTATTACTTATAATGTGTTCCGGACTTTTGAAAATTGAAAGACTTTTATCTGCGGAAAAAGTATTGTCACATATAGTATACAGTCCTGGTGTCAAAGTTAATTGTTTTCAATTCAAAATAGGCTATTCATAATTATTCATATGCATAGTGCAGCCTGGTGTCAAAGTTAATTGTTTTCAATTCAAAATAGGCTATTCATAATTATTCATATGGCGACAAGACCGCATCGAAGTCAACAACCAGGAGGTGCCTCTTCAAAACAGTGTTACTAACTCATCCTCAGCCTTAATTGAAGAACAGTTATTGTATATCAAATGTCGCTGTCGATCAAGAGACGAATCTGTGTGTGTTCCCAGGTTCCCGAGACGCCGATGTGGCTGCTGTCTAAAGGACGTCTCAAGGAGGCGGAGGAATCGCTCTGCTGGCTGCGAGGATGGGTTCAACCTAAGGACGTCCAGGAAGAATTCCAGGAAATGGTGCGCTACAGCAAAGAAACTAACAAGAAGAAACTGAAGAAAGAACTTGATGGAACAATGAAACCTCCAACTGAAATACATACGGAAGGTTTGTAATGTGATATTTTGTAATATTTTTATATTCGAAATGTTTGTTATATTATGTTGACTTGATCTAATTAGGCTCACTCTATCATTATATTTTATGTATTTATATAACATGCAACAGAAAACAAAAACAATTTTTTTTTAAATTGAAGTATTCCGTTATCTTTAGATATGAGCAAGAGTATATTTGAGGAATAGCGAAATAAAACCTTCCATTCAATAGTAGAATGGGTTTATAGTAGTTATCACTGTAAATTCAGGAGAGCCATGTATAAAAATGTGAGAGAAAAACAGCTTTATTACTTGCTGTTCACAATTGTGAGTGACCAATGAGATCAAAAATACAATACAATTACCAAAATCAAAACCCTTACCAAGGATGGTCATCTATCAAAAAGAAACATCAAAACTTGATACAAAATCAAAAATCATTGTCCCTCAACTGAGTGAGGCTGAGATTCATATAAGCTAGAATTATTAAGTTATGAAAGTCAAACAATTTCGTGAAGTTATCCTAAAATTTAGCTTAACAGCATTTTTGAAGAATATTGCCTCCATTTTATGACATATGTGTTCATTTTGTATCTTGCACGGTTCAAGTCTCATGATCATTCATAACTGTCAATTTACCCTGGTAGGAACTTTTGCCCTACGGAGATATATAAAACTCTTTTTAGTTCAATTGCATTGATTTATGAATTGTTGATCCATTTTTAGTGATTATAAGACTAAGTTAGTAGCGCAATCTTTTTCGAGAAATCTTATCGACAAAAAGGGTTGGGAAATTCCGGCCAAGTGGAGAGAAAAAATAGCTAAATCTACTGAAGATCCCGCACGAACAATTCCGGCAGATAGCGGAGGGTAAACTGTGATTATAGTATGGGATTATGATTATAATTGTTGAAATGTCTGTATATTTGTGTTCCAGGTTCGATCATCAACACCGACAGCTTCATCCGCAAGCTGAAGGAGCTGGTGAAGCCTCAGACGCTGTGGCCCATGGTTCTCGTGTGTGGTTACTTCTTCTTCCACCACGCGTCGGGCCTGCCGGGCACCAGGCCGTACCTCGTGCAAGTCTTCGAGGAGTTCGGGCTGCCCCTAGACGCGCACTGGGCAACGGTGAGACTTTTCCGAGGGGTTTACTACTCGCAAATTTGGTGTACACCTAATTTCAGGTGATTTCAGGGGATTTTAAGAGATTTCTTACGGATTTCTAGAGATTTCAGGGGATTTTAAGAGATTTCATACGGATTTCAAGGGGATATCAGGGGATTTCAATGGGAATTCATGGCAAGTGTACACCGGATTTCAGTAGTTGATAACCCCTCGGATTTTTCCCTACTACACTCACATCATGACGTTTTCACTGTCATCGTGGCATGTAAACGATCGTAATGGCTCTCCGTTTGAACATATGGTAATGAAATCGAATTCATACCTTTCAGAGAAAAAATACGGTCGATCCATAATAAACATTTACAGTAGGTTCTATGTTATTTCTGAATGGAACAATTGAATTTATAATATAGGCATAGCTTTGATATCTCCATGATTTTTCATGATAAATTAACGATAAGAGTCAAAATTATATCTTTCAAAAGCGTTGAAAGCTCAAAATAATAGCGAGATTATTCAAAAACTAAAGTTTTACAATTATTTCATTGTTAGAATCCCTCTTTTTCTCTGGACTCAATTTCAATTTCATGATATTATAAGATACTCTTTATGGATGTAAGGTTTTTGAGAAATGCGATTTCTCTTGTTTTATTGTGAATCTTGTCCTGGAAAAGGATTAACTAAAAATATACCAGAACTTGGGATTCAACGAACCATCGGGGTTGTTGTTGCGCGCAGCTCAATTAAATAAGCTAATTAAGCTTAATAAAACAATATAACTAATTTAATGAACCTAACGGAACTAACATACGGTACACCCACATTAGTGTTACGGTATTACCAACATGGGAGGAGATCTAACTGGCAGTTTAAAGTTGTTATCACCATGGTTACCCATGCTATTTGTTCCCACAAACTATCAGATAAATACCACCTGGACTTGGTATAATACCGGGCCTTGACCAAACAAACATCCTAAATCAATCTAATCTAAACTAGGACCAATCTCAGACCTTGTTCCGGTCCAGCGAATAGCACTTCGACTGTATTGAGTGATGTAAGTTGATCGCTTCAGCATGAAGTCAGCAGCGAAATGAACGGTTGGACATGGAATCAATATTTCAACAAATTGGTACATACTTCATCCAGTCTGTTCACGTCAACAATCAATCACGTGATACGGCTTGAACACGCGGTCATGACGTCACGCATTACGGGAATCAAAAGCTTTTTACTACAAATCTAACGGAAAACAATGATGCATTATTAGGATTTATGTCACTTTTGAAAGGTATTTTCCGACATTTTGATTCGTGGATGAATTTTCATCCACCGTCTTCTTGATGAATTTATACATTAACAGTCGGGTGTAACACTTGCGAATGAAAAGTGGTCACTGGTTGGGTGACGTCCAGACTCACCTCATTCCTATTTCACCTCATTCCTAGCTCACCTCATTCCTATTTCACCTCAATCCTAGCTCACCTCATTCCTATTTCACCTCATTTGCTGCTTCTCGTGCTTTTCAATGCTTTTCAATGGATGAGGTGAGTTAGGAATGAGGTGAATCTGGACGTTACCACTGGTTGAGGGATGGTATAGTTATACGTCTGCAAAAGAAAGGAATATTTATATTATCTTAATGAAGAATTTAACGTCGATAATGAAAGTTTAGGCGAAGAAAATATGTTTGGGAAATATTTTAAACAGGAAAGACATAATTACGAAGTGTTCAATCAAGAATTAAAAATTAGAAAATGCAAATTTTCATCGATGTGTATTCAATTGTGATTGAAATTACACTAATTTCCACTATTATTTTCCGTTCTTTTCTCTATTGAAATAATTGGATAGTAGCATAGTCACTTCGCTCATTATTTAAAATATAACGAATAATTTCTAATGAAATTTGTAATCTGATAAAAGAGTCTTCAACGACAGATTGTATTTACAATGAAGATTGATTTGATATTTGATGTTTGCTATCTTTGCCTGATTCTCGAACAAGAGACAAGTTGTCTCACAAACAGAGATGAAGGAAATCACAGAATAAATGAAAATACAAAATCTTGCCGAATTCAAGTAATTTATCAATTACTGTTATAAAAAACGAAATATTGTGAGAATCTCAAATCTTTATAGTACCACCCACACAGAATTTACTACTCAATTAAAGTATTTTGTGGAGCTTGAATAAAACCATTATTCTTCGCTATAAAACTCGGTGGATTTGAACGCCTTACACGTAGGCCACCCAACTGACTTCTCAGTAAACACGCTGCTTGCGATGCCTAGTAATCAGGGGCCCCGCGGACGATGGATAGCAGACTATTTCTCAAGCACGTACGGGAACTTTATTTTGAATGGAGGGGATTGGGTTGTGAATGGGTCTGGTGAGGGGAGGGGGGGTAAGGTCAAATTTAAGGGTAATAAATCCTCATTCTGGCGTCTGTGTTACAAAGATTTGGGAGTGAGTGAGGAGATTTCGGCCCTGACAAAGCGAGATGCCCATTTGATTATTATAATATATGGATATATTTATATACATATAGGCCCATGGACGAAATGAAACTTCAATGACTTGACTATTACAACCTATCTCTCTCTCTCTCTCTCCCTCTCTGGCTTATTTTAGTTTCCAAGTTTTTTCGGTGTTTGTTATTTTCGATGCACTTTTTTTTCGGTGTATCGGCGCATCCCTCCTCCCTCCCTCCCTCTCTCTCCCTCCCTCTCTCTCTCTCTCTCTCTCTCTCTCTCTCTCTCTCTCTCTCTCTCTCTCTCTCTTTCTCTACATATATAAATATATATATATATATATATATATATATATATATATATATATATATATATACATATATATTCAAATTTTTAGTACATTCCCTCATTTTTACTAGTCTTGGGACTAGATACGTGTTTTTATTATTTCATCCTCTGTCTTTATTGGGAAACTATGCAATGGTTGTATATAAGGATCTGGATTTGGATATAAAGATCAATAAAAAAATATCATCAGTAGTTCAGTACAACTTTTCATTCATAGCAAAATTCTGAATTTCATTTGAAATTAAAAACTATGACAAAATCCTAATAACTTCTTTTACAACGCGTCTCATCAGAAGATGAAGAATGTGTCTATAGGGTACATCGCAGAGCAGTGATATCGGAAAATGTTTAAATCCAATTAATTGAAGTTTCGATAAAGTTGTAGACTCATGTTCATTACACTCCGTTTGTAGCTTGTTCGTCAACTAAGCTTTCACATAATCGCCTAATGGATACCTGACCTCACTTTAATCTACTTCCGTGAAGTGCCAATTTATATTATAAAGTTTGTACAGACAGCTGCGTTGAACTCTGACCTCTACCACAGCCATTGGTCTGAAACTATGAACTCTGACCTCTACCACAGCCATTGGTCTGAAACTATGAACTCTGACCTCTACCACAGCCATTGGTCTGAAACTATGAACTCTGACCTCTACCACAACCATCGGTCTGAAACTACCCCTGCGTCAGTCTACAGGTGATCGGTTCCGTGACGGACAAACCGAGTCTCGGTCGTTGCTGGTTTTCAGCTCTAGAATAACGACTCTTGCAACGTGTCTCATGCATCACATGAATAATTAATTTAGTGTATTTTTAGAACACAATATCGATACTGCACTGAATTCATCAGAGATAATTGTCAAAACTATGCTTGTATATAGATGTGGAATGAAATGAGATTTGATACAATTCCAAATTTTGCAAGATTGCGAATATGGAAAATCTAGAATTTGCCTTGTTTTTTGCACTTCAAAATTCGAACCGAATGTAATTTTTTTTTTATCATATATCATAAAGCTATTTTGAACGCTTTTCAGAAGTTTGAGTAAACATAATGGCAAATACTACGATTTTGAGCTGAAAAGGATCCAAATCAGCAACTTATCATTTTCTTTTAAACCGTCTTTTCTTATTAATATCGAAACTTGATACAAAATCGTTGTTCCCCAATACAGGCTAAGGATGAAAGTAGGATCTTTTGGACGGGGCACCACAAGGGCGATATTATCATCTATTTTGATTATTTCAGATACAAAACATCTACTTTTGACTCCATACTTTTTCGCCGCTTATAAAATGATTTCAATTTCCAAAAACTATACTTCTAGAACTGTTTACTTCACTCAAATAGTTATTTATGGTTTTATGTACAATTGTTCCAATCTACTCCATAACAAAACTAATTTTTCTCAAATTATTTGTGTACTCTGATCATCGAATCCTCTCTAACAAAACTCATTCTCTCCCCAGGTAATATTCGCCCTAATCGGCATCATCGGCAACATCGTCTGCATGGTAATCGTCAAGTGGACTGGCAAACGTCCCCTCTCCCTCGTCTCTCTCGGCATCTGCGCCCTGATCTGCCTCTCACTCGGCGCGTACGCGTACATCTCCATCACTCCCGGGGTCTCGAACCCAGAACAACTCAACACTTGGGCGCCGCTCGCCCTCTTCATCGGCCTCTCGTTCGCCTTCAGCTTCGGCGTCGGCCCGATCCCCTGGATGCTGCTCAGCGAGGTGTTTCCGTTCCGAAGTCGCGGCTTCGCTAGCGGCATTGCCGCGGCTGTCAGCTACATCATGGGCTTCGCGGTGTCAAAAACATTCCTTAATTTAAAGAATTCTCTCCATTTGCATGGAGTATTTTGGATTTATGGTATTAGTGGTTGTGTTGGTTTTGTATTTTTGTATTTCTTCTTACAAGAAACCGAAGGTAAGACGTTGGAAGACATTGAAGATCATTATAAGAAGCCGAAGAGTAATAGTGTTGGTGATATGACGTCATCGGTGTTGACGCTGGTGAAGAATGAAAGTGGAAGTGATTATGTGTCAGATATTCCGAAAGCTACAGAAGTTGGAGAAAATAGGGTTGTATAAAGTTATTGTATAAGTTAGGTATTAGTGATTTATATATTTTATAGTAATCTAATCAATGGAACGGATCTGAATATCGTATTAATTCAAATTTTGTACAAGTGTCAAAAACAAATACTTTTAATTTAGAGCAGCATTCTAGATTAATTTTGGAATTCAAGATGGCAGTCAAAACCATTGTTCGGTTATTAGTATCACTAATAAAACTGATACTTTATGGAAAAACGTTTTCCAAAATGAATTCCCAGAGAATTGAAAAAAATATAGGCCCTATTGAGAAAAATAGAAAGAGAAGAAAATGAATAGGAAAAAAATTGGATTCATTGTCATAATTTTGGTATGTGATATAATATGATATGTTGAAACCTTTTTTGGAAAATTGACATTTCCTTTTACAAACAAGTTCATTCTTTTCGTTCAATATGGTGTTGAATTTTCTATTGAAATTTCTATTATGTACAAAATGTACTTACTCAAGGTTACAATTTGTTTCCTCGAAGTATCTGAACGGTATCAAACTAAAATGGTTTTAAAGAATATATGTAATCATCACATGAAGCATCCACTGTATAAAGCTGTTCCCAGATCGTAGGCCTACATGACGTAGTAGTTGTACTGACAAGATATTTCGCCGCCATCTTTGGATTCCCTCAGGAAGTCCCCTGTATAAAACTACATATCCGAAGACCGAATTCATTCCACTCTGTTACATGTATAGAAATTACAATAAAATTACTAGTTGATGTTTTTATTATATTTTGTAAATAAATGAATGAAAAAATGAGATGACAGTTGTTTTTTATAATACCTGTTTCTAGACAACATCATTAACATTAACATAGATGTTGGTTGGTTATTGTTGGCTCAACGACCCCACCAACAGCTAGGTTATACGGGGATACGAATGAGCAGGTGATTATGAAACTAAATGGAGGGATGATAAGTCAAAGGACGCTTTACAAACCCCATGCCTTATGCGGGACTTGGACCCACGCCCAACGGTGACTTCAGTTTCTGAAGCGGTGCCCCAGCTGACTGAGCTACCGAGGGCAGCATCACATCATTTTGAAGGTACTGCCGAGATCTGTGTTACGCTAGAATTGTGAAATCTCATACTTTTAAAAATATAGGCTATAACAAAAAACTTATATTTCATTCAAATCGACTCGCTTTCTACGGAGTCTGATAATGAATTATCATCGTTTGGTATTTGGCCACTGAAAGTGCATGGGGTCCCTGAAGGTGCATGGGCCCCTGAAGGTGCATGGGCCCCTGAGGGTGCATGGGGCCCTGAAGGTGCATGGGGTCCAAGAGGTGCATGGGCCCCTGAAGGTGCATGGGCCTCTGAAGGTGCATGGCCCCTGCAGTTGCATGGCCCCTGCAATCCAGGGATGCTGGATTGTGCTGCTACCGATCAGTCAACAGTAGGCCCTACCGTTCCTACAGTGGCGAGCATAGGTACTAATTGCACACGTTCGTTGACGAGGGTAATGGAGGTGTACAGGGATTTATTCTTGTTCGGCCATAAAAGTGAACTTCTTGGTATAGTATATATTTCTACTTTGGTTATATTTCAATAGTTCATCAGTAAATAATATAATGAAATATCATTTTCATTTGATTAATATTGGACAACGTCAAAAATGATGAAGCATTGTATATGTCACTGTATATTCACAAAAAATTAATCGTGCTTATTTAAAAAGAATTGATATCGTTTTCAAAAAATATTGAAGCTATAAAAATAATATTCTTATAGAATCTCAAATTGAACTGGATCTCAATGGACTCTTTGTGATTGAATCCCCAAATTGCATTATTCACTTAAAAATAATATGGATGATTTCTTTCGACTTGAAACCATGCGAGGTGTTACATTCAATCAAAATTATTTCATATCTTCCTTCAGTATGTAATTGTGTGGGGGGGGGGGGGGGGGGGGGGGGATGTAGCAAGTATTTTTGTTCCAATATATGGTATGCACTCAATAAGTTTCAGCACAATTTATTACATTCAAAAGTAATGAATATGATTTTGATACAATTTTCTATACTGTCCTTTTTCAAATAAAAAATGGTTACAATAAACGTTTACAATTAAAGCCATCAATTGCGGTCACATTTCAAAAGAGAACGTCAATTTATAGCCGTACACAACAGCAATCATTATTTATAACTTCCCATCAATTTACATACAAATCAAACTGAATCGCCGAAAGAAAATTCAAATTTAAATTTGATTATTGATCGTTGATACACTGGACAAAATAAACGATATCTATAGCGTTTTGATTATAGTCTCATAGATTTCTACATATCAATTTGAAGAGTTGAAGATAGTTATTATACCGCATTAGCAAAACTGGGATTGGTTTCTTCTTTTACAGTGTCTAGTTATTAGGAAAGATTTCGTTGAAATTTGTTTAGGAACTATAACTAAAATAATAGTGAATTAAGCCTACGGGGCTATAGACTCATACATCTGTGTACAGATTATTATGGTTGTTGAAATTTCGTGAAAACGTTACGTAATATTGCTGTAATGAAAATGTTAATTTTTTCACAATTCATGCATGCATGCCATGTGAATGTGATACCTCAGATATAGAAATACCGGTAGCTTTCTTCTATGAATATTTGTTTCAAATAATTACAATTTTCAATCATATGTTTATACAATGATTTTGATGGTTTCAGCAGCCATATAGTATATATGTTTAAAATTGTAAAAAAAATCTCACTCAAGAACTATAGTAATTTACAATAAGAAATTGTACAATTAACAATTACAAGTACAATGTACAAGAAACAATAAAAAAAAATGTGATGTAAAACGTCAGATTTATATAAAAGCACACAATTTTCATAAAAATTAATGCTGAAAAAACTAGTAGATATTTTCCAAGTCAGACCTGATCCATGGGGTTCTGGGCCCCAGAAATGTAATGGAAACACATGTTGATTTTGAATCGATCTGAATCAAAGCCTCCCAGAATTACCTTGTGTAGGCCCTAAATTTCATTTTTTTCATGATCCAAATTGGTTTTACTTTTTGATATGCCATTAATATAGATTTTATTACTTGGATGATGTGGGCCCATACATTTTTTCCCAATAACATCGAAACTTGATACAAAATCATTGTTCCCCAATTAAGGCTATATGTATGAAAGATGAGTTCGTTCGAACGGGCACCACAAGGGTGATCTTACCACCCCAGTACAAAAACAAAAAACACACAAAATAACTAGTAATTCAACCTTCAATATATCCGATTCAAAATTGACTTCGAAAGTATGTCTATAATTCATGTAATTCAGATCCCTTGAAAATTCGAATTTATTCGGAGGGTTATTCTTATGGAGTTTTTCAAAATGTATATGCCTATAGAAATTACTTTCCTCAGAAAGGTTCAGTTCAACCAATTTTGTCTCAAAGCTATACAGTATCGAGTAGGATAATGACACATGTGCACTTCAAGTTTTATCAAGAAAAATCTCGCGTTTGACCTGTGCAGTGCAAAAAAATAATCATGCTCGATATTTTTTTAGCAGGGCAAAATTGAGCCTCGTCCGTTTCGCTCATCCAATGCATTTTTATCACAGGTTTTCTCCAATCATTTTCATATTCAAATTAAAAGACTCATGAATAATTCAACATTGCATGCTCGGAAATAATCTAACAATAGGCCTATACTCTACCTAAAATTAACCATTTGTGAGATGAAAAGAATTTCGCTTGCAATATAGCAGAAGTGATAGCCTATTGTGATAGAGACCCTCACTAATGAATGATGATTGTATAGTTGTGTATAGATATGAACCCCACGAACTTCAATTTATAATGGGATAGCAGAAAAAATCTAGATTAGATAAATGATTGAGGGTTCGAACCCACGCTCACAGACTTGAGGTTCCTCGACGGATGTCTACAACAGGCACAATTCAAATTTTAAAATAATTCGCCGTAATTACTATCATTTAATATGTTTCAAGAAGTCCTACATACATTCTTCACCATGTTCTATAATCTATTTAAATTTTTGTGAAAGTATTATCTAAACGCAGCCCAATTTTTTTCGTACATCCTTCAACATTTAATTAATTATATGAACTACCAATAATTTATTAAAAATTAATAATTTTCTTTTTATTGTTGAGTACGAATTACATTATTACCCATTTAATGATCATAATCTTAGTTGAATGGGAAGACGTTTTCTACCAATATGTGTTGTATTCTTGTGTTAGCTCCTCCTACCTCACACCAGGTCCAGCCAATCACCTCACGCCGGTGTCGAGATCAAAGAGATGCCGACAGAGCGTGGTAAATGTTCTTCCAGTAGGCGTGGACTTCTTCGGCTCCAGCAGGTAGGTGTAGGAAGACCTCGACATCAACACAGTTGGTGCGAAGACAGCAACAAGTGCACGGCATTTAGAACACGCGAGGGTGCGCGGAGTTTTTCTTTTGGATTTAACAGTTTTGTTTTCGTTGATTTTAAATTTAAAGAAAGGTCGTTGTGTTTTATTTGTTGTGACAGTGTGTTAGTGTAACGCCGTGACGTGTGTTCTGTGAAGTGACTTTTTGTAACTTTTTTTTGGATTTTAATTTGCGTGTGATTGTGATTTGTTTTTGCCGGACGCCGGACTTGAGCCGTTTGTCGGACGTCGTTGCGGTAGCCACGCGTGATCGATGGCAGTTTCTACTTTGAATATGGCTCCATATTTCACAGGATATCCATTTCAAGGTAATTCAGCGAATTATATTAAACTCATTTAATTAGAAATTAGTGAATGTTTTATATTAAATTTGCAAATTATACCAACAAATGCTAGGTGGACGTTTATCAAGTGGGTATTATTATATATAGGGTATAATCTTAACTTTTCCATCCCCGTAGTTTATCCTTGCTATATCATTTATTCTTAGAATCTTCAAGATACAAAATGTCACTTGAAATAACCATGGGATTGTGAGATCACCCTTGTGGTGACACGTCCAAATCCTACCTATCATTATTAGCCTTAATCGGGGAGTAATGATTCTGTATCAAGTTTCGATGTTAATAGTATATAAAAAAAGCACAGACAAGAATTCGTACTGGATTGAAAAATCTAAATTCACGGTATAGGTATATGAAGGAAACTCAAAAAATGCACAATGAGATTTCCTCGGTGTAAGCGTATATAAAACAAGTACACACAAATATGTCTCAAGTTCCGTTCTAGAAGTACTCTAGAATATCTACGATGAAGCAAATACAAATAATAATCTCATGGTAAACATTTACGGGAAATAGTATTCTAATGGTTCTATAACTTATTGTATATGCAAATATGTACTCATGTATATGTACAAATCTTGCAACAATGTACATAACACTTATTAAAGAGTCTATATACCCATGACATAGGAAATCACTCATATTGTTGACACTTCCTATATTACTTTTCCGCTCATATGTTTATGTTGTTTATGCTTATTTTTTCAAAGATTTGTACATGATACAAATATAGAAAATACTTACAACTATATAAATGAAAATAAGTGAACAGAAAGAGTATACTAACTCTATATTGTCTGACTACAATCTTGTTCTCCGCATGCGTAGCTGCATGGGCTAATATGGCGCTCAAATCAATCCGACGGGACTTCTTCAACTCTATCAAATAGCTGTATCAATCAGTTGCTATCATGTGTCAGATGTGAAAGGTCGAAGTAAATACTCATGTACTCATCTCACAATTATATTTTGTTATATTTCTAGAAATTAGTCCAGAATATATCACACATTTTTTAGTTGACTTATTCCTACATACAATGACTTATGACACGGATGAGCATGCATACAAATCATATATACACATAGAAGAATCATTTATCAATATCAATAGTAGAGCATAATTTTTGGAATGCATTCAATTATTATTTATATCTGTTACTGATTGATATATGCTTTTTGTGATGAAAAATTGTATAATAATGTTGTATTAATAACTTTAACTTCGAAGTTATTCAATGGAAAAGGTACGCGCAAAAACTTTATAATATTGTTGAACATTCGATTATAACCCACTGAATTGATTTGGCAACTGAGAATATATCACAGGTAAAGGAATACATGATGTAAAACTTTAGACTATACTCCAGCTGTGGTGCGATGAAACACTAAACGCGTGCGATTGTCAGCCGCAAGGATTCCGTGGAACAAATAGGTATCGTTTGGGCGACAAATCTGGACGTAACCATCAACATCTTGTATATATTATCACTGAAATACAAGTCAAATCATCTCCATTGTTGTACTTTTCTATCTTCATCACAACACATCGGAAATACAATCAAATTTAAATACAAGCATGCATATTGTAACAGTGATCAATTCTTAGGCTTATGGTTAAATGCTGATTTAATGGATCATTAGAAAAACCATAATCAATCCTTAGACCAAAGATCGATGATCGAAGTTATGTATAGGCCTATATATGTGTATAAAAGCATATATGGAAATATACAATGTAAATGAAATTATAATAATAAAACATATTTGCACCTTTATAGGCGGTCAATCACATGTTTGTTTGCATGCATGCCATTTTTCAGTCCATGATTAGCCATCATTATTATGAATACAGGACAGTCAACGCAAGAGTTAAGGGTTGCCGTTCGATATTCAAATTCCAAACGATATAGAAACATAGAAATATCGAATAATGATTTAAATATATCGAAGTTATCAATTTTCTAACGATATCGAATCGAATAAAAACTGAATGCGAGATGGATGTCAAGTTTTGACCATGCACATATCGGTAGTTTTGTGTAAACCTATACAAGCTGTGTTTGTAATTTAGATTATCATAAGAAATATATAATTATATTCTCTTGAAAATCTTCATGATTTGTTAATTTGAATGAAACAAAACAATGTTACGCCGCGACAACTAAGAGAAACCGTAAACGCAAGTTTTACCATTTTATCATTTTATCATTTCATCGATTTTAAGATTGTTTTCTCCCTTGGTTTATTCTTATGTCAGTGATTTATAATTTCTCAAATCGATATCGATCATTGTTTTGATACCTAATTCATTGCATATCGAAAATATCGAAACCGAACGGCTAACATTAACAACAGCGAGTTTTGGTCGAAGAAATATAAGTCATATTCAAGAGATGTTTTAGAGTGATAGTCTAAAATGTTGCGGCAATGAACAATAATTATATATAACAATATAATAACAATGAATGAATAACAATAACAATAATTATCAAGTGAATTATACAGTTATGATTGCGAAGGGGTATTAGTGTGAGGCTTAATCTGTAGTAAACTATGTATAATATACATATTAATTGAAATATCTAATGCTTTTATTTGAATAAAATGTCTTTATAAAGGTGTAATTTATAAGAACAATAATCTTTGACGGTGGTGGAAAAGGGCGTGAGATTTGTGTTTGACGGTTTTAGGGAACAGTGGAATGTAGTCAATGTATTCATAAGTGTTATTGTCTTCAACTCCATTTACGCTTGAAATTGTCTTCACAAAATTCAAAAATTTTCCACAAGATTTCCTTTTTCAATTGATATTATATTATATCTCGATCGATTTTTCGCATAATATTTAGGAAATATCCATACGATATACGGTTAGTTTTTAATAGCCATAACGGTAAAATATACGAGTTCATTTTAATTATTCGAAAATAATTTAAAAATATCCATTATATACTTTTTTCTAAAATACTTCATTTTGATTAATCACAAGACTAAGATTAATCCCTCTCCCCTACCCACCCACCACCTTTCCCGACTCCTCTGACTTCATTTACAAGCTGCTTTATTAGGTGGTAATCACTTTATCTTCTACTTCAAGATGATACAAAGATAAAAAATGAATTCAAGCTATCATAAAAAAAAATGTAATGAAAATAGTGACATATGACATGTTTCAAATATTTATGATTCACTTCTTATAGTCCACCTTAAATTATTGTATCCATTCAAACTTTTCGGTCACTGAGAAAGAAATTCAAATTGTGTGGATTGATTTTCCAAATTTGATCAAGTTGAACATTCCTACATATGGGATGGCTTATATTAAAAATATTCCATGTTATTTTATACAGTTGAAGCCACTATTCTTCTATTCCACTCAAATATTCGATAGCTATAGCTGCACGATAGCTATTAGAGTCAATACTAGTGGCGCGGTATACATCCAAAAGAATTTACTAAACCATTAATAGGCTATTTGATATCAGAGGCTGTACCAATTGAGAATTGTTTCCTTCAATGAGAATAAATTGACGGTTAGATTGCGTTTGATTACAGATGCGTATAAAATGCGTGCGCACATTCCCCCCACATCATCACAGTCATTAGGGATCATGATATCATTCCCGCCCCATCCACTGGCTTGCATATCACCCACCCGCGGCTTCACAACCAAAATAACTCGCATCTGAAAACGACCATGCTACAGCATCACATCGTCATCACTAGAGGTTGGTCAGAGAATACTAAAACATCGGTCTTTAAAAAATAGTCGGCACCTTTGATGTCGGTAATTCCTGTTTTCACCGTACGCTCGCGTCGGATAATATGAACACTATTGGTCTATCTCTCTCACTCGCATAGGTAATAGTGATGTGAGTGGATTTGGTATTATTTTCAGTCCTTGACCAGACTTGTTTTTTTTTACGCCCACGACAATTTTGAATATTTCGTTATTCGTTTGACCTAAAATTCTTAGCTAATACTTTGAGGAATAAATATTTTTTGTTTGTAGTTTTATTTTTAAGTTTGGATTCTATCGAGTAACAACCAGAATATGATGAGTGAATAGTTTAAAATTTTATTATCTTTTTTTATATACAAAAACTTCTATCATGAATGGGATAAATGTATCTTCACATATACCTCAAGTCGGGGAAGAAATGAGAAATTATATTTTTGTTTTGATAATCCTGATTCCCCATCCTGTTCTATAAATACAAAACACCAAAATGACCAAGAAGCCTTCACCACGATCGTAAAATATATAGGCTATAACTTTATATCAAATTATTATACATTTTATTATATATTTAAAAATACTTTTAGGATGAGCACGTATTCAATAACTTGGCATATAGGCCTATGTAGGCCACCCATATAAATTTTTAATCAAAAAATTTAACCAATACATAAATAATATATTTAATATTGCTATATATAAAAACTACCTCACGACCTGTAGATTCCCATGCCTATTACCATTAATAACTTACGACTAGATACGATGTAATACGACTTTAGGGGAGTTGGAGATGGGAGATTTCAATGCGCGTTATAATTAAAACTAAAATCACTTTTCGGAAGGCGAATATTAAAGTTTTTTCAACAGCTGATTTAATTTATGTAGACATTTTTAATCTCGTATATTATTAACTGGTAATATTAGCTGACTTGTCTCAGTGTCAATTAATCGCAAAAATATATAAATAACTAGTTAGTAGTCAATGCAGGTTATAAGAAAAATCTTCTTTGATTATCCTCATCATTAGTTTATACCTGAGTGTTATGTAATTCTATATACACTGACCAAGGGGAATGTAGCTAACGTGCGAATAGATAAGTGCAAAAGTCCATTATAGGATATTTTTGTGAATTCGGTTGATCCGTAACCATTGTTGAATGGGTGAAGTTGGAACTCCATGCGACTCTTCGGTAATTTGTCTCCGTTAATGTGTATGAGTTGTATGTGTTTTCCACACTTCGCAGGTCAGGCAAATTGAATGAATTAATTTCGTTTGTGAAAACATTTGGTATAAATGTTTTTTATTCGTTAATTAACATAATTGAAAGAGAATATTAGGCTTACATGGTTCGTATGAAATTGAAAAACCTTTCAATCTGTGATCAGTACAATTTTAAAACGTACACGTCTCTCTCTGGGAAAACAACTGATTTGTCATACATCAAACCAATTAATTGGAGTTGTATTCACAGTTCTTCTTAATCCTGTATATATAACTTATATAATAGTTACAGATTTTTTAATGAGTAACATTGAAGTCAATCATTTCTTTTTGTGAGTTAAGATCGCCCTTGTGTGGTGTCACGTCCAAACGATCCTACCTTGCCATCATTCACCCTAATTTATGGATAGGGACTCTGTCAAGATTTAAAAAAGAAAAACAAAAGTGATGAATATTTCCAATTTTTATATATAAAATCAGTTAGCCGGCTTAGGAAATACCACAGAATTGTAATTTTTCGAAAAAAAAATGGAATACATTCCCCCACTACTCTTAATAATAAAATTAATAATAATAGTATTTTTTATTGATCTCGATTGATTACAAAGTAATGTCAGACATGTCAGTTAAAAAAATAGTTATAGATAGATAAATATAGATAGATAAATATACATAGATATAGAATAACATACATTTGATCATAGTTTCTTATCAAAGAATTCATTAGTGCTATAGAAGCATTTTTGTAAAAGTCATGTTTTTAGTGCGCCTTTAAATCTAGAGCCAGTCAGTTTTTTCAATTTCCATCTTCCATCAACTGCAAATATTCAATGCTCCCCTATTAACCCTTAATAATCTATATCAAACCAAATCAAACAATACTAAATAGGCCTAGATAATTTACTGAATAATTTTTTCCAAGTAGATAAAATATGTCCTCATCCAGGAGCTTCTGAAATTGGTTTAGATTTGAAGCAAGCGTGCCAGATGATAATGATGGCCGTTTAACCAATCATTTACCTGGATTCACTGATGTTCCGCTCGGTTTTTATTGCTCCGAGTGATAATTAGACCAACAGCCGCGTGGCCGTCTCTTCGCACCTTATCAAATCCGTTACGCTTCACACTTCCAAATCTCTTGCAGGTAGATAGTTTCATTATTTAATCGGGTGTGGGTCCCGTGATTGGAACAACAGTTTATATATATATATATATATATATATATATATATATATATATATATATATATATATATATATATCGGTTTTTATTAAAGTGACATAGTTTATAGCAGAGTGAAGCCCAAGCAGAACTATGTACAGTAATTATTTCTAAATCTGTCCGGAGATATAAATAACAAATGTTTTTGCTCATTCGTAGATTTGTATATATAGTTCTTCACTTTGAATACTGAATGTCTTTCAGAGACTTGTTATTTTATTCTATCTATTAATCCAATATTCCAGATTTCGTTTTCGTGATGTTTTTGTCTATAATTCTCAAAAACCCTATGTCTGAAATTCTTTGATTTTAAATGACATTGCAAATATATTTACATCTATTTCAAAATATCCTTTTTTTATATATAATGAAATTTAAAATCTCTTTTATGATTACTGCATCTAGCTGTTCACACTTCATTTCCTGATCGCTTAAAAAAACTCATTTTCCGATACGTAGTTGATTGTATTAATTATCAAAGAGTGGATTTTTGCAAAATTATGTAATATTTCTAACTGAATTCAGCAAAAATGATGATAGCATATCGATACCATTGAAATGTATGAGAGTAATGGGGCTGATACACTGAAAAGACTATCGCCAAAATACATTCCATTGTACTTTTTATGTATATACATAATACAAATCGTTTACTAGATCAATCCTCTTCCCCCCTCCCACCCTCTCTTATGTTACCTTTACCAGATCAGATCACCCAGCAGCATCCAATGGACCATCATCTTATACCTTAACTCACTTAACACTACAAGAGGCCGTGGTTGTTGGTCAATAAAGCACTCGGCTACATGGTCGTGAACAACTCACCGCTTGCCTGGATATAATACCCACCCAAGAGCGTTAACTCAACATTCAATGAGGCTATTCAGGATCGCCAGTCGGTTGAAAGCAGTGCAGGGTGGCATGTCACTTTTAGGGTGAAAACCACCGAAACTTGGTACACTTGCTCTCACGGCTTATCCTCTGGTATATACTAATAGTTGATATACATTGTTGTACAAGAATTAAGAATGAATTGAGAGAATTTTTCTATACCAATAGTCAAAAAGATCAGTTTTCAAAGAAAAGAACCTAAAACTCAATCGAGGGTGAACGTTTTTCATGCATCATTAATTGAGAAATCAAAACAAAATTGAATGAAATGTTTTCTAAAAATGGTAGGAAATAGTTTGACCGAGCTATTATAGTATTCATGAATTTAATATTTACTTTCTTAAAGAAAGCTGATTCAAAACATTTGATATTCCTAATTGATTAAACAAAAATAAAAATATTCGAATACATCAATTAATAAAACGAGCACCTATTTCGTCAAGACACGCGCTTGATTTATTGATAGACCTAACAATATGTCGACTAATTAATACTAATTATAATTAATGATCTGAACTGTTTATTCCAGGTCAGGGTCGTGTGAACCAACTGGGCGGCGTCTTCATCAATGGACGTCCATTACCGAATCACATCCGTCTGAAGATAGTCGAGATGGCCGCCGCCGGCGTGCGTCCCTGCGTCATTTCGCGTCAGTTACGCGTCAGCCACGGCTGCGTCTCGAAGATACTGAACCGGTACCAGGAGACGGGGTCGATCAGACCCGGGGTGATCGGGGGGTCGAAGCCCAGAGTGGCTACTCCAGAGGTAGAGACGAGGATAGAAGATTATAAGAAAACGAATCCTGGAATTTTCAGCTGGGAGATCCGAGATCGGCTGATCAAGGTGGGTCCCGAAGTGCGTTATCGACTTGATCATTTAATTATTGTTATTAATAATCGATAAATTTTTATAATCTTAATAGAATTCTATAACCTGATAATTTGTTGTGGTCTTATAATAGTCATCTGTACACCTATTTGGGAGTATTAGCCTCCCGGGGACATTGTTATATATATTTAATTATTATAGATGTGAAAATAATCGCGTTATCTTAAAAAAAGTTATATCGAAATTAATTAATAGGCATCTATTAAAGATGGCGATTAATTTGCTGTGATGTACATTTTATGTACAGAATATTAAGTGAATTTCATTGGCTTAGAATCGATTTAACGAAATATCATTTTTTGTGGAAATAAGTTTCGAAAAGTGTTAGATATCAGACATATATAGATAGTATTAACATAGATTAAGGAGGTTATGGTATTAAAACCAGTAAGTTATGGCTGTTTACTTGATTTCGTATATTGGACCTATATTTACAGTATACATATACCACATTTTCCAGTGGTATATAGGCCTACCTTTGGCAATTTATGCGCTATGAGTTGTATAGTTATAACTTGAATAATTTCTTGGAGGTATTGAAAATATATTTTTTTCAGCAGTATTATAATTTTGATGTCTGTTACCGTTCGAAAGCTATCATCGAAAATATTATATTTCCCTTATTTTCCTTCCATGCACCTTCTTAGATCAGTGATAAAACTTGCTATAGGCCTATATTATAATTATAAACGAGAAAAGAGCAGAGATTAAATGGTTGTATGTATCTTCGTGTTGCAGGATAACATCTGCGACAAGAACAGCGCCCCGTCAGTGAGCTCCATCAGCCGATTGTTGCGCGGGGGGCGAAGGGATGACAGCGACCCGAGGAAGAACCACTCGATTGACGGCATACTTGGTGAGTTCACAATCAGTACAGACAATTGTCACTGTTTCAACAAGGAACTTGTGTACATTTTATTGATTCATCTGAGGTAATCTGTCAATGGAACGTTTAGAAAAACATTCTAGTGATTGTCAGTGTTGAGGTAGGTTTTCGAGCACGGAGAGGAATAATTTTAACAATTTAAAAGTTATTCAAATTTGGTATTTTATATACGTTTATAAAATATTATCGTAATTAATTTTGTAACATATTTATAGAGATAGATACTGAAAATTTTATTGAAATTTGAAAGAATACAACATTTTGGTTGTGGTAAAGGAAGAAAGGGGGGGAGGGGGGTTGCTGGATAGGGAGAAGCGGTAAAAATTAGGACCTGTATATTATGAAGACCAATTGAATACTCATCAATTGAGTATCTTGACTCGAGTTTCAACAAGATCAAATTAGATTTTCGATCATTGGGATTTTTGTGATTTTGACTTTCTTATCTTTGATTTTTTTTACTATAACCTCGAAAATTTGCCACTGTTTCTCAATAAAGACGATAAAATGAAAATTTATGATCGTTTGAACGGCCACAAGGGCGAACTTACCACCCAAGAAATACTTAGATATAATAGCTCATTTACAAATTGTAGAAATTATAAACTTTACAACGCTGGCTCCGAGTGGAATAAGCATGGTTTAATTGTTTTATGTATTTCTGTAGAAACTAGCAGAAGTAATAGTTATTGATTATTATTTCTCATTATTTATAGTAAGCACCCCAATTATTATCAAGCTTTTCATTAGAAAAGCAATTTCATAACTGCGCAAATTACATTCCTTAGTTCATCACAAGCCAAGTTATTAAAAGTTATAAAATCTCATCTCCTATAAATCATTTCAGAAATCCAACGCGATTAAACATCATGAAACCATACTTTTCAACATAATACCACCTTATATCACTCAAATACATTTTTTAAAATTTACTAATTAATAATTTACAACGTAACCTTCGTTGTAATGTGGCATCAAGTCAAGTGGGATAGCGAGTATGCTCAGACCACACATGTCGGCCGATGCGTGCCGATAGCCATGTGCAGGTAGGAGCTATAGGCACGCAGCTAGCCGGCACGGCCGGTTGGATGACCACGGTAAAACAGAGCTCAACAGCGTTTATTAACTGACACCTCTGATTATCTCAGGAATACGTCAAATAATGAATAAGACAATCTAATATATGGATTGATTGATTAATTGATAAACTTTTTAGAATATCAGTGTTATAGTCTGTTTTTTGCAAGATCCTGGCGTTTTAATGAATGAAATATTATTTTTAATTGTGGCACACTGGCTTATCATATAGTTATAAATATATATATATATATATATATATATATATATATATATATATATATATATATATATATAGCCTATATATATATATATATATATATATATATATATATATATATATATATATATATATATATACCAATAATTATATCATTTTGACCTTATACTCTATGCTTATATTTTACAAAATGTCTGAACTGGGCACACGGAAGAATCAAGTCATTCGTTCAAATCATCAAGTCAAATCGTGCTTACAAACAATATTTATATCGGATGTATACCTCTTAATGATTCCAATATAATTTTGAATGAAGTTATACTTTGAGACCGATTTAATAGAACTTGTAGCAATGGTTGTAGGACATGAAAGATACAAGAGCGTACATGAAGATACTCAAATAATCGAATAGTATGAATAAAATCTATAAAAATGATTAATCTGCTATTAATGATCATTTTTCATAGTCAATTTAATCATACATGAACTAGGAGATATAGAGTACCTCATTTCATAATAAGTTGGATTTGAGCGGAAGGTATACAAAACCATATTGGATAACATTTCACTTTGTCGCAATATATTATAACATTTTTTAATATCGTGACGTTTACATTTAAGGGGTCTTAACTTGACATGCCAGGGGTGAAATAAATATATATAGCTCGTGAGTGATTTGCATGTGTAGACTAACTTATATAACGTCGGGCAATCGATGAGAACCCCCAAAAGCCACCGGAAACTCGTAGATGAATTCTGCAAAAAAATCACATTCCTCATAATTCAACGTCAACCAGAATAGCCCCTCAAAACCAATAAACCGCCACCTTTCCCCTCGATCTCGCCACAAAATCCTTATTAATAATAATTCAGAAAAATAAAAAATATAATTTATTTTTAAAAACATAAACCGAGTGTAAAATTCTTCGCATCGCGTTTCACCGCTCATAAAAGTCGCCTTGCTCGGTCCGGTAGTGGGGTTGTGAAATGAGGGATGGAAATGAAATGCACGCGGGTCGTGTGCAAAAGGTGCCGCCGAAGTGGTCCATGGCGCAGCGTGATGCTGGGATCGAGTCGGTCCAGTGGTGTGCAACAGGTGTGACTTGGGCGAGATGGTTTGGCCCACCCAGACCACTAGAAACTGCGGTGGCTGATGGCCGAACTGTTCAAGTACAAGAGTTAATTACAAGACTTTGGCTTGTTAAGATTTCCAGTAAAGTGAAGCATGGAATAGTCTGTCATTTATATTTGGTTGATTTCATTTATATGCGAGATGAAAATGGCATTATTCAATCCCCAGAAAAACAATTCGTAGGAAAATCGTATTTTGCTAGCATGCATGATTCTTTTAGGCCTGGTATTAGCAACGTGGGCGCAGCTAACTGGCAGTTCAAAGTTGTTATCTCCATAGTTACCCATGATATTTGTTTTCACCAACTCTCAGATAACGGCTAACTGGACTTCGTAATACCGGGCCTTAATGATTCAAACTCTAGTCAGAAGAGTTAATGAAGGTATCGATTCGCTGTCTTTCTCACTGATACCCAGTCGAATATTGGTTCCACCTAGTTTGTTTTCAGACCTTGATTGGTTTCATACCTCGATTGCTGATTGTTGGCAGATGGAGATTGATATCCATGCGAAAAGTGAGATAATAACAATACGAAAATAATGTATTATAGGCTACTTCAGTAATAAGTAATTTGCAAGGAGTACGACAAGGTCTTTCCTAATGTCATCAACTGTCATATTTGAACATTTTCTATTCAAAACAATTCAAATGCACTTTGAAAAGAAGCTTTCTGTCTTGTCACACTTTCAAATATCACAAGGAGAAATATTACAAATTCTTGCACTACTATGTACGGAAGCAACTTTAAGAAGTCAATTTGAGTTCTTGTTTGCACTATCTTATATAAACCCCTCTCGTATCATCACTGTAGGCCTATATCTCCATTATTTTTACATATGACATAGTCAAAATATTTGTAAATTACTTTTCAAAAATGTATCAAAATTTCATTTTGTACGAATTAGTTTCGTAATAATTCTATTCTTACACACAAGCTATCCTAGTAGGCATACTATGATCAAAGTTCATCCAATAAAAACTAGAACCCTGTAATAACGAAATAATTGGTTACAATCTCATACGTGTACATATTGCTCTATGAAACCACGTACCACGTACCCTGCGGTGTTCAAGTCACACTCTTCGTCTCCGTCGCCTTCCATAACTCTTCGCCTCTCTTCAGTTCACCTGCCTTCCAAATCAAAACACAAAACTCGACCAACATCACACAAATATTAATCGAATCCAAATGAAATATCATTTACATTAGCCTAAAGAGTTATGAGTGTCAAAAGGGCGTGAAGCCCACCCATAAATCTAGCAATGGGGGACCATGGTAGGCCGTAGGGAGTCATCAAACGTGCTCTAATGAAAGATATGCATCTTCTTAAATGATCCGCATACAAAAGTATCAGTCAGTGACTAGTCTCAAGGTGAATAATATCAAGGAAATTAGAATTGATGGATTATTTCTTATCGCGTTGGTTGTTGTGTGTGATGCGGTGGAGTGGTCGGTTGGAAATGAGAGATGATTAACACTTGACGTGCGATTGGGTGGCTGGCCACACGCATTGTGATGGGCAGTACTTTGTAGATTGTGATACTGATAGGCAAGTTGGTGAAATTACAGATTTTGGGATATAATTTTTAGAATGAATCTGGTATTGCTAAAAGGCGAGCATTGGCGTAGAAAAACTATATTATAAAATTGATTTAAAAAAAGCTTAATTCAATTTTAATTTATTACAAGTTGGTGGAATCACATATTTTAGGATATACTTCTTCTGCCAAAAGGTGAATTTTGGCGTAGAAAAACTATAACACTTGAATACTTTTTTTAGAATAAATCTGGTATTTACTGCAAAAATGCGAACGTTGACGTATACATTTAACTTAAAGAACTCTGTTTAAAAATATCATAGTTTAATGGATAGGTTCTTTTCAATATAGGTATATACCTATATAAGTGCTAAACTCAATAAACTATAAGGTACAAAAAATGAAAAATCCACCCATTAAGGAAATTACAGCCACACACACACCTTTTCAAATTGATTTTGATGTTTTTCAAAACTATTTTTATAATAACATGTTTTTGATCATGTTTCGTCGATGTTGTTAGTCTCTTCCATATTACAGTTTCCTAGAAAATTGTACTCTTGAAAAAACTAATTACGCCCAGACGTAGGTAAATTCAACTAATATGAAAACCCTCTAGGAAAGGATACGAAACAAATTGTTCGCATCATCGCTTATTAAAAGTATTCAAGTTGATGCATGGGAGATTTGACGTTCAATTTATTTCAACTTGATTAGGCCTATAATGACGATAAATAAGTAACCAGCTCTATATATCTTTCGACAACTGAAGACTTTTATCTGCGGCGAAGATGTGTGGTCACAGACAGCGTAGACCTGGTGTCAAAGTTCATTGCTTTAATTTAAAATAATAATAAAATGGGGTAGTAAGATAGCCCTTGTGGTACCCCGTCCAAACTATCCTACTCTCATCCTTAGCCTTAATAGGGGAACAATGATTTTGTATCAAGTTTCGATGTTATTAAAAAAAATATATATATATATATATATATACATGAAAATATAGAACTAGCGAATAGGTTATAATTGTATCACATCACTCAAGTCCAACTATTACTGAGTATAGAGGAATCATTCTTCTTCCTTCATTAAAAAAGGATATACATCTGGGCAACATCTTCGAACATTCAGGTTATATGGGGGTACGAATTAACGTGTAATAATGAAACGATAATGAATGGTGAAGGGACGCTTATACAGACACCCATGCCTACCCTGGGACTCGAACCTGCGCTCATTTGTTTTCATCGGTGTGTCAAAACCTTGTCAAATTGTCTGAGCCAAAATGACCTATCATTGGATGCACATTAAAAAACACTATATCTGATTTCACACGTCGGTTCATATGATTCTTACCACCACCATTACGAAATTTTCATGAAATAAATACAACAGATTAATTAATTTCGCCTTAAATGTATTCAAAAGAATGTATCCGAAATTATTTCAATCTTGATTGAACGATAATGATTTATAACAAGTAAAAATAGAAAAAACATTCTCAGAATAGGAGAATATCTATTCATCTGTTAAAATTAAATTTCTTGAAAAAAATATCAGTGAATGCATAAAACTCCACCCATTCATCGATTTTTTTCATCATTATAAAACTGGGAACATACGTCCCGTTATCGCAAAAGGAACCGTAACGCCGTTCCGGTACATTCCGGCGCAAATTAACCACTGAATGTACGGATCTAAAGCCCCTATTTCTTCCTCCTTCCAGGCCCCAGCAGCGGGGACGAATCAGACACCGAGTCCGAACCTGGAATACCTTTGAAGAGGAAACAACGTCGCAGTCGGACCACATTCTCTGGAGACCAGCTGGAAGAGCTGGAGAGGGCGTTCCAGAGGACCCAGTATCCAGACGTCTACACAAGAGAGGAGTTAGCTCAGAAGTGAGTCTCATTGCCAACAGCCAGACAACAATATATAATGCTAATTTCTTACGATAAACTAATAACAATTTGCTAACTGAATAATTATTATTCATAAAATGATTAATAGTTCTTGTTTTAATCAAGTATTTTTGCCACGTGCTTTTTATATATAACACATCGCTTAATAGCTGATACTGATTTAAATTACAAGTTTGTTATGAATATAAATTAATAATGTATCAATGTTCAACTTTGAATTGATTAAGCAAGTATTGCAGGGCATAGGAAGGCAAGATTCAAAACAGTAGTTCAAGCAGCGACCAATTAAAAATAAATAATCAAATCGAAAAATATTCAGCCTCATATATATTCAGATATATGCATACAATTTTTAATTTTGATATCAATTATTGGTCCATATATTTTCGTATGGAAATTAAAAATGAATAAGATTATACATTTGTGGAGATAAGTTATGAATCAATAAATGATCATATATATTATAAAAATATATATATATATATATATATATATATATATATATATATATATATATATATATATATATATATATATATATATACATATATACATATATATATAGGCCTGTATTGATTTTAAAATCCAAAGTCATTTTCCCAAAAAGAAAATCTTGGATTTATTATTGTTGTTATTGTATCAATCGATTCATCGTAACTGATTCAACAAATTGTGAAAAAAAAATCAACAAAAACATGTAAAATGAAAAATTCAATCAATTGTATTGTGGAAAAGCGATCTTCTTTTTCTTCGAATTTTTCCGTCTAAATAAACAAAGCAGAGTCTATAAATACAACTTTGTCTCAATACTAAGATATTTGTCTTCGCCTTGATTCCAGGACGAAGCTGACCGAAGCTCGCGTGCAAGTGTGGTTCAGCAATCGACGAGCCAGACTTCGCAAACAATTGAACAGTCAACAATTGAACGCTTTCAATTCGATGTCATTACAGTCAGCTTTCCAACCTCAGTACACCGTGCCCGATACCGCGACCAACTTCAACTCGCAAAGTAAGTGCATCGATCATTGTTGATGGTTTTATTTATATTGGGTTCAACTGCACACTGTACTGATGACTACGATCTATTGGCGTCGGTGAATGATATATGAGAAAATGGAATGATGAGATGGAAGGTTATTTTATTATGTGTTTTTATTGGGTTTGACGAAATACTGTTCTAATGACCAAGATTTATGGGCGTCCGTGACTGATATAGGCCTATGAGATAGTGAATGATGGGATATATGTTATTTTATTGAGTGTTTTAATTGGGTTTAACGACGCACTGTACTGATAGCTAATATCTATTGGCGTAGGTGACTGATAAATGAGATGATGGGTATGAGTTGATAGGTTATTTTATCAGGTGTTTTTGGATAGTGCTAAGAAGTAGGTCCAGTTCTCCAGTATATTGACCCACGGAAAACCCATGTCGGGATGGTGAACCATGACGGCAATCGAACCCCGGTCTCCTGAATGGCGGTTCAGTGTGCAACTTGACCACTCGTCTCAGTATTATTGAGTACCATCAATAAAGAGGACTTCCGCTTTCAAGTGACGTCATATACATATTGTAATACTGGAAGTATTGCCTCTCGAATTGTGTTCTCCGATAATATTTTGAATCATTCTCTGATATTTCATATAATGAACTTGGAACTTGCCAATTTTTAACTTATTATCGAATCATTCTCTCAAGCAGAAAAAAGTTAATACAAACAATTTAAAAGTTCACATTGATAAATGTTCAAACTGACTGATCCTTTTCACTATGGTCTAGTTTTCTAACACAAAAGAAGACAAATAGACGTTTCGGCGCTGATAAATGTACGTGTAATATTACATTCTCAGAATAATGTGAAAGGGCCAACGAGTTCGCTGGGGTGGAATATATACCGTCGCTCACACTTGTATGGCAACTCGAGCATAGAAGAAGTCGCTTGGAGGTCGATTGGAAAATAGCTCTAACTTAGTTAATTTTAAAACAAAAATGTCTTCATATCTATAATCCGTTCTATAATTACCACTAAATTATTAGTAATTCAGTTTTGAAATATATTGATTACTTTAATTTTAAATTCCCTGAAAATAGTAATTTCTCTAAATCTATGATGGATAAGGGTATGCTGAAATACGTACACATATAGTTGGCCATATGTGAGAAAGAAGTAAAAAATACTGCCCAGTTAAATCTACACGATTACAAACCTGTGTTTCACATAAATATGTCTAGCAAAATAGTTGTAGAAACTTCGCTACCGTGATTGCAGATAAATCGTTTGAGTTTTAAACATTTAATGATTACGAAAGATGAATATGTGTTTCTTATCATAAATCTCGTTATGAAAAATCATTGATCCTATAAATTACCAATAATTCATCAGTATGGGTCTATTGGTAGAAAAATCACCAATAATTTAACCTTGATATTTGTATGTGTTATATTGGTGAAAATATTCAACTATTGTGAAGATAAATATAGAGCAGCGCGTCTCAGCCGAATATACTATGGACATATATTATACATGTGGGCATATTTCCTCTCATTTCATTTCATTATATATCGTTTATCTCGATTTATCACTTGTAAATATGATTTAAATAATCATCTTCTTGGCAATGCGTTGCTAATACCATTAATATTACAATAAATTCAGAATAAACACCTAAACACATTATAATGAACAGTACCAAATACAATAAATATCTATATTAAAAACAATCTCAAAGTTTATAGTACAAATAATTTCTAAAATACATAAACAATCCTAATTTCGTCCTTTTGTCTGCTGACAAATTACACAAAACTAATGTCTATTGACATCGAAGTAAAGGCGGCTCAACTCGGTAGCAATCTACGTCATTCTTGCATATCTCTGAGCTCTAACTTCATTGAAACACACGACAAGAAGTTTATGAAAGTCTTAGGAATCGTCGCGCATACAAAACTCTTCCAACAGACGTGAAAACAACTCTTCAAACACATCATCTCATTACAATGGTGACGAGTCTGGCGGGATAAAACCAAGAGTGCTCGCGTGTAATGAAGGCTCGAGACACGCGCGCGTTAGTTGCGTGTGATAGGGGAGACGGTCGATCGGAAGCTTCACATCTCATGCATATCAAAAGGCTTGCGATATTATTCATAGACCGGTTTAGCATATCGTATTATAAAAGCTTGAAGAATATGGACGCCATCAATAGGAGGAGTTATAAGTTATTTTATTGGCTGTTCGCCAACCCGATGTATAGGTACCTTGATTCACCGTGGACAGATATTATACATATGCTTGATGAAAAAGAAACGTGGTGGGGATAATACATGCAATAACTTATACAATACGATCTACAATTAGATTATGAGGATATTATACGAACTGGTCGAGACAAAAAGGTTTGCTTTTGTGTTGCAAACTGGTATTAAATTACAGATCAATTGATTTCAATCAGTTCTTTTATTGTCTTAGCGTTAAGTATCTCTAGCTTTATTTGATGAATTGAGATTTAATTTTAATTTGTGATTGATTTTTAAATTGATATTGAAGTAGATAAAACTGCACGGAAGGTTAAACAAAATCATTAAAAGTTGTTTCTTTTTTTAATGCTTGTTATATAACATTTTTATGATTATGAAAAAGTGAAAAGTGAATCAAACAATTGCATTGAGATAGTGTGATCGAGTTGAATCTTAATAATGGGTCACAAAGTACAATCGTTTTATGAATATTTTTAAACAATATTATACTTTACGATTCTACTGATTTCTTGCAAATTATAATTCAATATCTGATGAAAATGACTTTTAAGTAACTTTCCACACGTGTTACATTTTTAATAATAAATTGAAATATTTTCCCACTCCCACTGGAAACTGTTAAGACATGAATGTATAAAAACACCTTCTAAAACACAATAGTCGAAGCCATCTAATAAAAACGTAAAGTTATTTAATAACGAGACGAAAATAAACCCGAGCGACATCAACAAAGATGTATCCTGAAATATAACATAAAAGAATTCAATCAATTTCCCAATCGAAGACTCAAGTTGGTTCTCATAACGACGCACAAGTCCAGGCTGCCAACATAACAGAAAGGAAATTGAAAAATATATTCGACCGTGAATTGAATTTCTTCGTTCGACAAACAACAAAAACTAAGACATGTCGTTTTCAAGATCCAGCTTCGTCATCATAATTATGCACGGTATATTAATGGCACATTATCAACGAGCTACCGGTATCTCTTTTATCAAACTAGTAATGTGATTTATAGAATGCATTATTATGTTATTATCATCTCTTCTCTATGGAACATTGTACCACGAAGATGATTGATCGATTGTTGATGATTTTTCACATATTCATTAAGAAACGTTCGGTATTTATTGGTTATTTCTCTCTATTTTTAAGAGTATGTATTGCTCGAGATGCTCCTTCCTTATTTCTCTCTCTCTCTCTCTCTCTCGCTTCCCTCCGCTCCTTCTCTCTCTCTCTTTCTCTTTCTCGTTCTCTTTCTCTTCCTCTTTTTTTTTTCTCTGTCTATCTCTCGCTCTCTCTTTTTTTCTCTTTCTCCCTCCCTCACTTTTTCTCTCTCTCTCTCTCTCTCTCTCTCTCTCTCTCTCTCTCTGTCTCACTCTCTCTTTTCCCCTCTCCCTCAATCTCTCGAATTTTTTCTATTTATTGTCTGTTATTCTTTTTTACCTCTATTAGAATGATACTTTTGTTAAGATTATCGAATAACCAAAATAATCGCGTACTGTGATTATCAAGCAATATCCATCCTGACAACGACTTAACTGACGTTAGTGTGGTGTACACCCTCGATCGAAAGCGAACCCCTATACTATCAAATAGTTAGTTCAGCAGAGTGAATGAAAGGTATTCCATGAAATAGATCCCCGTAATGGTAATATCTGATAACGAAATCTACTTTTCAACATGTTGTATCTCGTCGTTATAGGCTTCGTCCAAGCAACGGCACACATTGTTGTAATTAGTGAACAACAAAGTGGCTCAAATTGTGCTCTCCAATCAAGACTTCAGTATTAGTTTGTTTATCCCAACGTTCTATAGTTGCTATGGTAACCTAACAAGAATCCGATCTCTCTATTCTATCGAGTATAAGCCTACTCGCAAGTTTTTAACTAAGCTACTTATGTTTGGTACTGGACAATGGAGTCATAAGTCTTAATCTCTTTGGCTTTTATCATACTTTTCTAATATTGTACTCATAATTCTTGATAATTTTCCGTGATATCGTTTTCCAACAAGCAGATTATTTGTCGTTTCTCGAATCGAAAGTCGTCGACCAATACAACCACAAATATCACCGTTATACATTTATACCACGGTGAGAATTGAAGGATTAGAAATACAACTAAATCTTTCAAAATCATTGAATACTCAAAATTACAACGAGATTTCACTATTTCTATATCTGGAGACGACTTTCTTCTTTCGTGATAGCAAATATATGTTCATATCAACTATATAAATACTATTCGTCCCAAAACCTGAACAAACCTATAATCACTGATACCGTTGGTCGAGTGGCTAGCACTTGAACCGTCATCCGGGAGACCGAAATTCGATTCCCGCCAAGGTCGCAGACATTTTTTTTTGGTTTCCCACTGTCGTTCAGATTGATACTAGGATGTTTCCTTGACAATAGGCCACGACTGATTCCTTCACAGATTATCGAAACAACACATAATGGAATGAATTTTCATCTCATCATTCCATCATCTCATCATTCCATCATCTCATTCATCAGTCACCGACGCCAATAGATCTGAATTGTCGATACAGTACGTTAGAATATCCAACATAAATAAGAGCAGCGGTTTTACCAATCTATAACGAAATATTCACTTTTATTTCAATAACATTGAAACTTGATACAAAATCATTGTTCCTCAATTAAGGCTACGGATGGAAGATGAGATCTAACCACCCCAAATAATAATTAAAATATAATAAGGCCCGGTATTACGAATAATAAATTTGTTGATTAAGCGATAATTAGTGGATGAGCTTTTTATTACCCTTGGTTACCAATGTTATTTTTGTACTGCAATTGAAAAATTAGCTCAATTAACACATTTTTATCATTGGTAACATGGGCTCTAACTCATTTAACAAACAAATCAAATTTCAAATAAGGTAGTAATTTCAGGGTTCATAAATAAATAAAAAAATAACCATGATCTATCTCTTCTTCTCCAGGCCACACCTCATCCTGGGCCCAACAGAGTGCCGCCGCCGCCGCCGCCGCCAACTACGCCGCATCCGGCGGCCTCACCTCCTACAACGCGCCGTACGGCAGCTCGACGCCCGCGTCGGACTCCGGCAGCGTCCAGTCCCTGACCGCGGCGAGCAACCCCCAGTTCCCCTCGTACCACCACCAGCCGTCGGGCCCACAGCACTGTGCCAGCGTCGCGACGCACCACCAGGCGTCGGCGTGGACCAGGCACCAGCAGGCGGCGAAGGCGGTCGACGTCCCGACGCCGTGGGCGGATAACTATAGGTGAGTGGAATTAGGTCGTGATGATGGAGGAGTTGGTTTAGAATTCTGGTTTTGTTGGGTTTTATATGATTTAGGTTGGTTTGAGTAGTCGAGGAATAAGTTATCTGAGCATCTGAATTTGAAAGGGATATCAATTCGTTCAATGTTTCATTTGTATCTTGAAGAATGAATATCTGACTCGGGAAATTGAGCTATGGAACAACATATATATTATAAATATGCTCAATCAGATTGAACTACAATCAGGAAAGAGGATCTGCATTAGTAGTATAAAGAAGAGTGTTATTTGATGAAATGAAGTTAGAAGATGAATTATCTTGAGAAACTAAACTGACAGAGATCTGAATGAAACATGTGTGTAGAATTTGTTTCATTCATATAAATGTCATGTGTTCCATTCAGCGATTACAACTTTATGTGGAGAAAAGTATTATCTGCAATTTTACAATAGATTCAGCTAAACTTGCTGTAGGTTATTACTTATGCTACTTTTAATAATCTGTAAATTAGAAAAAGCCAATTCCTTGCCGCAAATGTCCGCTTTATGTGATATTTTCAATGTACATTCTGCAACAGATGTATTCTTTTTGAAAGAAATTCAGCAATATAAACTTTTATCACAATTTATATAATACCGTAGAATATGAATTGGAGATAATACCACATATGAAATATCTTACTTATATTGTAACCTAGATAATATAAACGAGTTGAATCTAAATTTCCATTATTATTGAACTTCCGGATGCTTTATCATTCCAAGTAGCTTACATTTCCGTATCCTGAACCAAACATACATACAATTCCATCGTTCTTCTCTGTTCCATTAAAGAACTAAGAACACAATGCGTATATATATATATATATATATATATATATATATATATATATATATATATATATATATATATATATATATATAGGCCTATATAAACAAAATTAGATTGCTTTACAAACGTATTTTATTTTTTTAGTTCGAATCTTTGTATTGGGCAATGAAACAACGTACCTGATACATGTTTACTATAATTAAATAATATGGTCTATAATGAAACTTTAAGCTGATTGAACAATTCCTGTAGATTTCATTAATATGTGATTTAATCCACACCGCCACCTGCAGCTGTGTGTCTATACTCTATACTTAGGTTTCATGTCACGAAGATGGCAAATTAATTACCTTCTGAGCTTTTGTCTAATAACCCGGCTGGAAGAAACCAGTAGCCGATTCGAGTTAATAACAACACCGTCTTGGTGAAACAGAGTATCAACAGAGACGAGTAAATAGCAGCGATCGAGTCGATGCCATTATTAGGTTGTGTGGGTTGGATGGGGAAAGCTTTGGAAACTTAATTAAAATTTGATTATACGTTTTTAATGCTTTCTTTATGTAATGAATCAGAATATTTTGAACTTTCTTGAATGATCTTTTCTTTATTCTGAAGTTATTTTCGATATATTTTATTATTACAATTATGTACATCGAAATTTGACAAAATCATCGATCCCCAATTAGGACAGAGATGAAAGGTAGATTCGTTTAGACGGGGAACCACATGAGCGTTCTTGCCACCATAATTCAAAAAATATTTTCAGATTTTCGTCGAAAATTTTCCAAAATCGATTCATTCTCAAGCTTTTGTAGAGTTGAGAAGGCATTATACATTCGCTTTTTCGAATTTGATCTCAATCTGAAGATTATAATATTCGAGCATTTTCTTTGAATTCACAACAATAATTTACATGTCTGATCAATGTTAATGTGCCGTATTATACAAGATCGACAAATAATTTTTGAAAACACAAATCATCAACCTGTCCTTTTTAACCCCCCCCCTCTCCCCCTTTTTTTCTACCATCAGTTTGTTAAATAAGTTACATTATAATCAATTCTTTCGTTGGGGGTTTGTTCTTGTATCATTCTTAGCCTCACTTGAAGAAATACTTTTTTGTAAAATTTTCGATGTCAATAAAATTGAATATGAAAGTGAATATCTATTTTGAGCATCACATCTCACATATCCATTTCCATACAATTCGCCAAACTCTACTGAAGCTTCCTGGCAAGTGGAACAGGAAACTCAATTATCGAGTCGAAATAGGCAGGGTTCAGACACGCGGGCAGAATTCAAAGGTTTTTCTACGTAACCATGACGATCCTCAAATATCCGATACATGGGGATATATTTGCTATGTGTCTGTTATACAGTCCATGAAAATACAATTTTTTTTTCTGTTATTGTTTGTATTCAATTTTTGTATACGCGTGCCTATTATGTGTTTCATTGGGATGTTTTATGACTATATATAAAAAAAATATATGAAACAAGAAAATATATTCGTGAGTTATTGGCATATTTTTTATATATATATATATATATATATATATATATATATATATATTCATCAACATCAAAAACTTAGACACAAAGCCATTGTTTCCCTATAAGCGCAAAGGACGAAAGCTCCGTTTGAACGGGGCACCACAAGGGCGATCTTACCACCCCAAACAAGTAGTTTGATATAATAATTTGTAATATATTCTAATGACCAAAATATTGGTGTATAAACTAGAAGTGGACTCACACAGTTCAGAACTCTCGAATATCATTGGACGAGATGATCCGTCGGTCCCGTCAAAAATCCCATTTTCTTCTTCCTCATGAAAAAGCAATCAATCAAAAACTATATATAAAACGAATCATCTCTCATTGAATAACCTAATCAAAATATGTTGTACCTTCTATTGATACATCTCTTTATTAATTTCTGATCTTCATACTCGAGCAACAAAAAAACATCCCCACTTCTTTTGTATGAGCTCAATTCACATGTTTATTTCTCATGTCTTTCTTGACTCGAGTTAATTGCAGCTCGCGATGAGATGAGATGTAGCCTGGTATTAAAGCCAGTGGTAATAAAAAGGCCAACAGTAATTCATGTCATTGTAATGGAATATTTTTTGCTACCGGTTTGTCTTTTGAGAGTGGGTGCTGGTTTAATACGGCTACCGAATGACTAATAACTGATCCGTGCTGACGAAGGCTGTAATTCAGAGTTAGCAAACCGATGGTTAAAACGTTAGAATACAGGTAATCAGTAGCTAGATGATGAGGGCTCATGAAACGTTGTGTTGTGACTATTAGTAATGATGAGCATTGCATTTGGTACATCTTCAAAACCACGCAGAGAAATATCTTACAAAAATTATGTTATTATTAATTCTCATTATTATAATTATTATCTAGACCTATTTGTATTGAAACTATCTGAATTCTAAACTGTCAATCAGACCATAAATTTAATAGAATCTGATAATATCAACAATATAAAATCAAGTCGTAGATCACACAAACATTGTTAAAACTGAATCAAGATTTTTATTAAAATAATTTCAATAATTTCAATAGATCGAACTAGAAAAATCAGAAATAAACATCGTCGTTTCTGTCACCATATTGATAACATTATACTATTACGGCCGACACATCAAAGTCTTTATCTCTCGAAACGCTTCATTTCTTGAAACACCCGAATCATGAAATCTCATTCTCTCATTAAATTGAGTATATTTTAGGAAGTCTTGCAGTCTCATTATGTATATTGTAGAAGGTCATAGATTGACATTTAATCAAAATAGACACCTTTCTCTATTAATTGGTATCTATATTATAGGCCTATGTTTAACGGTAAAGATTCCCTTCCACAGAAAAGTTATTTCAATCAGTCATTCAATATATCACACACATATTTCATTTCATTTCATTTATTTTCTTCCAAAAGATATTGTAAAATTTGTTTAAAAAAAAACATATTAAAATACAATATATATGGATAGTCAAGTACTCTTGAAGGTATATCAGTTAATAAATATGAAATTAATTGAGAATCATTAAAAGTTCAGATAAATAAATACGTACAAGGTGGATCTTCTGAACGGCAACTATTTCCCTCTAGTTCCTTACTCCATAACACACACTTGTTATTTCTATGTGGTTTTGACATTCCGTTCATCTTTGAGGAAATGATAGAGACATTGGATCAAACTAAAAGCCCTTCAAGCCAGTTATTGAGAAATGCCGACCACCATAGAGGAGGCTTGAGACAGAGAGAGAGAGAGAGAGAGAGAGAGAGAGAGAGAGAGAGAGAGAGAGAGAGAGAGAGAGAGAAACTAATCTCAACAGCCCGAAGGGACATTGTAATGAAGCGCGAATTACGTAAACTTAAAGTTATAATCAAAAACAGACCCGCGTGTTATTATATCTCCTATACACACTAATTTAATTGTGAAACTATCAATCATATGAAATTTAATTAACACGTGTCGATCTGAGTGAATGTATTATACAGTTTGAATCAATATGACATTAGTTTCGTGTAGTAGCCGCCAGAGTTGTCTAATGGGGCCGGTACTTTGAGAGGTCTATGTGGCTGTGGTTGTTTTTTATGGCCCTTCCACCAATAGTTATTTAGTCATGGAGTGAATATCAGTGAATGGAAAAGATTTTGTGATTTTTTTCTCCCAGTCATCAGATATACATTATGAGTTCATCACTTTTGAGAATGTGCATTTTCTTCTTCAGGTTCTTTATTTTTTTTTTTATTGAATAATGTTTTTCTAATTAAATTCAATCTTATAATACTCTGTTCTATTTGATTAGGGTACTAAGAATTCGAAAGAAAATGTAGTTTATTGGATATATATGATGTAGTGATAACGTATATTTCTATTTTCAGATTGAAATATTCAAGTTTAGGCTTACATACATACATTTTTTCATTCAAATTGTTGTAGACCTGTTCCTATTTCGATTTTAAAAAAGTTTTAACAAATTCAATCAAAACCTTACCATTTATGAAAATATTCAAATTATCTTATTAAATGAATAATAACCAATTCAGGTGAATTCTTTGAATAAATCATGAATTTTGTAAAGATCACGATGTTGCATTTAAAAACTTTGTAACTTTGTAACTCTGTGAATTTGTAAACCTTACATTTGTTTTTCTTCTGTTTGCCAGCCTGTTCGGAAGTGGAGCTACTCATTACGGCGCTACCAACCTGACCCCACACTCACCGTCCGAGGCCAAATCAGGCTACCCCTACTTCGGCCAGCTGAATGCCATGGAGGCGAACATGGTCTGCGGCCGCGTCCACTAAACTTTACAGGGCGCACGACCCTCATCCGGTGATAACCATTAGTGAACTTATCAGATATATTAGAAAGATCTCAAATAAATTCGATTTATTTAGTGAATATATTTGACATATATTATTATAACCGAGATGTTCAATCAATCTTGGATATTTTGAAATATGTTATTTATTCATTGACTATACTATTAGGCCTTATAGACAAGAAGTGACTAATATATTCATGGGTCCATTTTAAAAGCGTTCTGAATATATAATTAATAATGCTACTCAATCATAACATTAAAGAAATTAGATTATCTTAATTTATTCTATGGGCATATATGAAGTGTAAGATATTTATAATTTGTAAATAATATTTTCGAAAATAACTTATCAAGTTATAAACATAGACTAATTATGTAAATATATTGTTGTTTTAACTCATAATTAAATTGCTTTACGGATTGAATGTGAAACTATTAAAAGAGATTATATATTTATGGATTCAAGTATTATGTAAATATAAATACTATAGTATGTTACAGTTGATGGTTTTGTGCCTTAACATTTAACTCATGCCTTACTCATGTCTTCTTGTTATCTGAATTATATTATATCTCACTTAGGCAACACCAGCTTATGGATTTCTCTGTGAACAAATGTTTGATATACATGCTAGAACTGTCTTTGAATAAAATATATGCTTTACATAGTTGTACAATATAGTTATAGTGTGTAATATATTACAAATATTTAATGGAAAGTTGTTTATTAAAATGAAATATGTACTTTGAATTATTGCATTTCAATTCACTCCAAATGATCCTTTCTCTATCCACTATCTTATTGATACTATCCATCAAAGGAGTTGAAATAATTGCATTATTGCAAAATAGATACTTTATATAGGTCTACGTCACATATTGTTGTAATATGTGAACAACAAATTCCTCTTACGAAATGAAATCTCCAAATACAATTAAAATATTAATTTGCTCCTTACTTTTCTAGTTGCTATGGCAACCTCATGACGTCGTATCCCCATCTCTTTACAAAATTAGGAATAGTTTAAGATATATATTTTGATATAAACTAATACAAAAGATGGGCCTGAATATCAATATTAAGTAAAGTCAGATCGTATATATCAACAGGCAGCCAGTAGAGGTCCATTTCGCTGGCACCTCCAAATCGGAAAAGTAATATTCTTTTGCCAATCGTTTATGCTTAGTTTGTGTATGTTTGTGCTCAAACTCAACTCCTTCGCCCGCTAATGAGAAATATAATTTGGTGATTCCAGCGAAACGTGTACAAACGAAGCACAAACGATGGCAAAAAAATGATAAATTTACTTTTCGTTTGGGGGTTCCTGCGAATAATTTGCGAAATAAATAATGTGCAGTAAGTACAATGTCTGTACTGTGGATTGAGCGCAAATTATTCATTCTAGATTTCCATAATAAGCTCATCTTACAACACTGCGTTTTCCAAGAAACCGCAGAAAACGGCCATTCGTGATGAACCGGCATCTGCTATGCATAATTCCTATTCGCACGTTTTACACCCAAGTCACTGGCTACTCTTCATTAGTAACTAGACTATCTCAATAGCAATCACTCTTCCACGTCTGACAAAATCCCTCGACGGTTTAATTATTCAACGTGGCATAATTCCAATGTATTTTCATAGAACTAATGGGATAACGTTATTTACCTATTGGAATCCATACTGAAGAGTCGACAAAGTAGTTCTATCTTCTTTAAGCTTTAATATTTTCATATAGTACCAATTTATAGGCTACAAGTTTCCATATATTCAAGGCATTGTTCTCAGTACACAGATATTACACTTTGATCCCATATTACAAATAATAAAAATGTGTTAATTAGGCTATAATTATCAATTTGGGTACAAATATACCATTGGTAATCAAGGGTAACAAGTTAATCCACTAGTTATCGCTTAATCAACAAAAAGGTATTATTCGTAAAACGGTACCTAAGACTATTACTGAAACTATAGCCAAATCAAAACGGATGAAAATTAATACGGTCATAAGCGCATTATCAGGAAAAAACGACAACATATATATATATATATATATATATATATATATATATATATATATATATATATATATATATATTGGCCAACTTCTTCATTATCTATCGTTCTTCATCCAAGCTGGAAAGAAAATGAAGATATAATGGTATGAATAAGTTGAATTGAAGAAAAGTTTCTAAATAACTTATATATTCGTTTGATTGAGAATTCAGACTTGAGTCTAGCTTTTCAATTTCACAAAAAGTAATTGAAAAGACATTCCATCCATGAAAAAACAAAGTTTTCCTTCTAATTTTCGGTAGATTTGTTTTTAACTTGTGGCGCACATCATTCCAAAACTCATAGTTTCCAAGAAAAAAGAATATAAATCCCTCCAGGAATTTCACACAATGTCCAATAAAGAGGAACAGAGAAACGTATAATATAAGTACAACATATAAATAAGTACAATAACCAAAGTTACCACAGTGATGAGTACATCAAGTAGGCCTACAGTACATTAATTACAAAACATGACAATTAAAAAGTAATACAAATGGAAAACTACATATATTAGACCAATTCAATATTCTTAATATTCGTCATTGGAAAATTCAACCATAAAGATAAATGGATCATGAAGTTAACTAAAATGAAGTAAGTAAACTAAAGAAAACGAATTATACCATCAAGATTTCAGGAAAATGTACACTACGTATATATACTTAGCTCTCAGGTACGGACTTTCCGTACTCCAAAAATATATCATTCAATTGATATTGCATAATATAATTCATTTAAATAATTAAAATTATTTAAAAATCAAATGGCTATGTATTTATTACCGACTCTATTCGTCGACATTTGAAGTAGATTCTACTCAATATCCAGACATATATTTTGTTACATTTACTACAATAATTAAATGAATAATGTACCTATCATAGTTTAGTTTAATCCCACCTACAGCTAGGCTATTTGAGACTACTTTTTTACATCTATTATCAATTCAAAATAACAATCATCTTTGAGAGGCCTATACGTATGAGTTTATCGTCATATACTTAATGTATATTTCACATTCCTTCACATCTCTCCACATATAATAACAGATCACATTTTCCACATCCACAACTGCAATAAGAAAGTCGCATCTCATCAACAATGACAATGCATTTATCGCAGAAAGTTCGACCGTCCAAAAGCCACACCTTCAAAACATTACAAATGCGTTTAAACCAAATCCTTCGGACATCGTTTAGCCAGATCAATACCGTTGCAATTGATGTCCGTGTGTGACATCCCAGCACGCGACCAAGATGCTCGATTTCACCGCGGACATCGGTGACCGGTGATGACGGTGATGACGGTGATGACGGTGAAGACGGAGATAGAATGTCCACCCAATGATTATCATCAGGACTTCATGACAGAGCGGCCCGCAAGACGTGCCTGCATGTATAACATCTGTCCGGCAAACCGAAGGCGTTTGGAACTGATGGAATGTCTGCATCTGACGACAATGGTGTTTTGCATTTGTGCCATCGTAGATGAAAAATGATCGATATTATATGTGATGTATATATATATATATATAATAACAGGTTTAATAGAGCATAGTGCGGGCACGTTTATAGAAACAAAAATTGTATCTAGTTTTGATATTTTTTAATGGGAAATTCGCATAGTATAAAATATGAATGATGACGCCCCAAATAATGTCCAATATCTTTGTATGTATATATAATAATATATACAGTTAGGTCTGAATTAGAGATGAAATGACAGATGTAAAAGAAAATGACTTTTGTTTCGTTATATTGATCGAATTAGTTTTGTATTAAAATAAGTTGATGAAAATCACATGTTATTAGATGTCGTAGATAATCGATAACGATTCTTCAAAAAAGGAAAATATGGAAAATTTTCAGCTGGAATATAATTCCAACTTATATAATCCTATTCGTGAATAAGATTTTTCTATATTTCAATCAAAACAAATGAAGAAATCTTCACAACCATCTGTATAGCATTAATTCTTATATTTTCATACCAGCACGCATACTTTGAAGCATTACATACACATGGAACAATTAATGTACATATGAACATATAAACAGCCAGGACAGGCTTTCTATTACAATTGATCATTCAAGAAAATATAATTCCATAGCTATACATGATTATAAAGTTTATAAAATGACAGTAATAACAATTAATTAAAAATATCAGGTAAATAAATCAAAATTATACTCTTTCTTCTTGCTCACATATAGTAATTTACAATTGCTAATAATTTCCATCATTTCTTCCGCAATTACGTCACACAAATCAAATAAACAATAATTATTATTCTAGAAATATAACACTCTCGTTCTAAATAATTCTTTCTCTAAATCTCACCGAAGCCTAAGATTTACATGAAACGAGAGCATGAGAACATTGGGTCAGATATAATTGCACTGTCCAAGCTTTTGTAATGGTCCACTCTCGTGTTGTTGCTGTTGTTGGATGTCCTCAAAGTTTCAGCGCGTCACTAATGCCATATAAGATGTCCTATAGCGTCACAGACAATATAATGACGTGCCATTCTATGCTGGACATAATTACACATTTTGCAATTATTTGCGACACTTTATACCCAAATACATGACGCTTTGTCGCTTTCTCGCTTATTTCATTTATGCGAGTCTTGCATTCAGAAATTACTTCGTGCATCTAACCTTTAAATGTACAACAATAATTATATCAACACAAATGTATGGAGGTAAACTTTCTCTTCAATTCAGTCTAATAAGTATGATTAAATCTACTTTTATATCACAGTATACTTCCTTAATGTGATAAAATTCTTTTTTTTTTTCGAATCGACAAAAAAATTATTAGGACTATCGTATTAAAAATTACTATTGAAAATCGTGAAGGAATATATATGTTTGCTTTTACTTTTAATCAATTAAGATGAGTGGAATTTTTAATTATTTTTTAAAATGGATTTATACTTTCAGTAATAATTATACAATATGTGGACATTATTATAGAGAAAGGTTTTTGCTTGCACACATGCACTTTTCAAGAGTTGAGCAACAAGTGATGATTATAAGCACGATGTCCGTGCCATTTACGGAGATGCATTCTTTCGGATTTATTTTTAAATAATTATTTTTACAGTTTTGTGAATATTTCCATCTCATAACAGCAAGCAAAGACACGGAAGTTGAAATGTTTTTTTTGAAAACTTCTCAACGTTACGCCACAGTGCGGTCATTTTCAATAAGTGCGTTTTTTTTTAATTTGATAGAAATTTGTCTTACATTTCTGTACCAATGTGTCCGATGTTTCCATTATATATTTTCGTTTCTAATAACGCCAAAACTTGATGACAAAAAATAAGTAGAAACTTACAGTTTTTCTAGCAGTCTCAGTCACTTGATCATTTTTTCATTCATAACTTCATTCTAGAAATGGTTCCATAATACAGCTTTGAGGTCATATAAAATTGTCACTCTAGGTAATTTGAGAAGGCCAATAATATCATTCATTATCGCAGTAAATATAACTTCATGATTTTCATGAAATTTTACCAAGAAATATATTTAGATGATTTTGATTCCAGAAATTCAAACACTTTTTAACTGTTGAAAACAATTTAGTGTCAATATTCCACGTTGAGAATTGAGTTATATATATGTTTAAATTTGAAACAAATTGAAGCGATCTTCATCACTCTAAATAATAAACTGTGAAACAAATTACTCGATCAATTGTAGGCCCATTAGATGACAAAATTAAATCCACAATATTATTTTGTACCCACAACTTCTTGCTTTTTCCGACCTCAATAGTAATGATTTTGTTTTCCCAGACATCACCTTGTCTAGCATTGTCCCATTCACAATCCCCAAAGAAATATCGTATTTTGTGGTTTCTTCAACTATATTGTACGATTTCTTTCACCTTCTATCTACAGCTGTACACTTTTAAAGGTAATATATTTCCTTCACCCAGCATAGAATAACCCTTCGTAATGAGCATGACGACTAATTGAAAGCTACAGCTGCTTTTCAAATGAGAGAGAGAGAGACCTAACGCCATACGTCACAAACTCATAGACAACACCGTCGAACCGTTTTGATTAGTCGAGTGGGAGGTGTTCGAAACCGGACCCCCCAAACCGGGCCCCCCAAACCGGGTCACATCACAACCGTCCAAACGTCACCCATCCTCTTAACTAACCGTGACCGGCTCATACAATCTCCTCCGTGCCGTGTGCTGCGACCACCGGCGGGCTATGTGAACTCAAACTTTGATTCATTGTGGAAACTTGTGGATAATATAATGCGAGAGTGTCTCTGAAATGCCGACTAGTCGAGGTTTTTTTTGTTTACAATTTGTTGGCACCCCTGACTAGATGACAGATCGGGAAGATCGAGTTACCTGTTTTTTTTTTTTTGGTGAATGAAGAATTATTGGCGATGTTATTGGTGGCCTTGGATATAGAATGTTTGGTAAGGTGTGAAGTGGTTGTCGGTGCGAACAGACCTTTTGGAGACTAGATAATATGGCATTATTGTTAGTATTAGCTTATAAATTAGTTTTCATGAACTAATTCAGGATATATTAGATATTTAGATTACATTATATTAGGTCGGTTTGGTTAAGAATCTTGATAGATTCTATAAGTTAGGGTAATTTAGGTTATAACAAGACCAACAAGAACAACAACAACAACTAAATGGGTAACAATTCATACACCACTTCACGTCTATGTTGCGCTTATTCAATTTTGATATTCGTTCATTTTCTTATTGCATTGTATGGCCTCCTTTTGTAACACAGTTCATGTGAGAATGCGGAAACAAATTATGTAAAAAGTATTTAAATATGCGTGAACTTATAATAATCCACGAAATCTCAAATTCGGAAAGCAATCCTGAATAAAAAACGTGCATTTTTCTCCCTGTCTAGTTTGGTTCGCAAGACAGTCTCGAAGTCTTTTAAACCATATAAAAATGCACTAAACTGTCTTATTACCCCTATAGCGTTAATGAGGATTATATACACCAAGTTTTAGATATTCTTCAAAACATCAAATTGTCTCTTTCTTCTACACGAATCAATTCAATTCTATCAGGATTCGAAAAGAATATTTCAATATTCTCCATTCCGTAATGATGAACCTGGCCCCTCCACCAAAAATAGAAAAAAATCTTCTACAATCCAAAATTAATTATTTGTGCTATCTATACTCGAAATACATCCATTAAATCAATCACATCATTCATAACGTCATTCTATACGTTTAACGTTTCAACGTTTAATCCCACTAACCTATTATGTCTTTCGTTTCTCATCCCTGAGCTTGCCTTCTCGTTAAGACCAGGGGAAAGAGGGAAGGGGAGGGAGAAAGGGGAGGGGAATCCTACGGGATCGGTGACTACAAAAGAGGAGTGTACATTTATCAGACGCTAAATACTAATAATGATAACCATGAAGATTTAATTATAAAAGTTACCCCAATCTATACAGAATAGAATGTTAAATTTCAGATCCCTTCTTTCCGGCTCGCAGAGTCGAGATCGTTGCCGAAACTTAATCTATTTGTTCACGTAAGAGGGTGTCATGTGACCCTTCTTCCCCTCTCCTCTCCTCTCCTCTCGTCCCACGTGATCAATTCAACAATAAAATGAGTTTTAGTTGTAAGAAAATCAGCGAGGTACGAACTTTATATCACAGATATCAATTTGGAATAATGCAAATCATAAATCTGTCTAGTCTCATACTTCCAGAGATAAACGCTACGAGAGAGTAACTTTCTAATTGAATATGAAAATTCTGCTGCCAATATGCAGTTGCTACAGATTACTGATAGGCCTACAACATTCGAATAATAATGTGACAATCTAAAATCAAAATGGAAGAAAATTGAAAATATTTGAGAAGGTTGATAGAAAACTAGTTATATAACTGAGAATGAAAATTACAAACTCATTTACAAAGGAACTGTATTTTGATCCGCGAATTCAACAATTCATGATTTGTATGAATTCAGTAACAGAAATGAAAATTACCCTATTAATTTACAACTATGCTGTTCTTATCAAGGATATTTCTAATGATTTTCATTGGATATATGAATCACGCATATTGGAGTTTTTCCATTATGCACTCATGGAGTTGACAGATATGAATTCAATCGGAAAAACTAATCAACATTCATGTTTTGATTCGTCAATCGTCAAATATTGGTGTTTCTTTTTTGGAACCACATAATTGTATTAGTTATATTCGTTTCTTCGGCGTTTCTTTTAGAAACAAAGCCAGCAACATTTGTTGATACATGTCTTTTCCTCTGCAACAATTTCTTGAGGCTATATATAATTGTATATATATATATATATATATATATATATATATATATATATATATATATATATATATATATATATATATATATATATATATATATATATATATATATATATATATAAATATGGAATTATAATATAATAAAGTTATCCGAATTAAAGCATAAGACGTCGACGAGCGCCCAGGCTTAGATAATTTATATTTGTATTCCTCTTTGTGTATTCAGATATTTGGTCTAAGCAGTTTCGGGAATCAGGGATGAATGCCGAGAGTTCGTCATGCACTTTATGCCTGAGGGGAGCGGGATGAAAGGGTGAATATTGGCCCTGTGACGTCATTCACTGCGCATCGGATACGCAAAACGCGTCGCTATTGTCAGCAATGCGTTGTGTATTTGATGTGGTACGAAACGAATATTTATTATCATCTCATTACAGCGTCATCTACATACGTGGACCAGCTTACACGGAGCTAATGTGCAATTACGCTGGGAATGTTGTTATGTAGGCATATACGGGTTTACTGTGCGAAATAAGGTCTGGTATTGATAAGAGAATTTCGTAATTTTAGCTAGGATATAATTATAAATGAAGCTATGATATACATATTACATATTTATTCATTCATTACAGATTGTTCATAAAACAGGTGGTAATGGTTACTATACCTAATGACTTTACAGTCAAACATACTCGATAAACATTGTCAACAGGGATCGTCAATAATTGAGTTGAAAAATGAAAATACGCTTCATTCTAATCGTGCCCCGTATCTTGTAGTCCCACGAACAATTTCCTTAACTCCCGGAATAACCAACGTGGGAGCAGTTTTAACCGGCAGTTTAATGTTGTTATCACCATGGTAACCCATGCTATTTTGATAGTTGACTGTGCCACGGGGGCGGCTATGTGGTGTTCACATCTGTAGAAGAAAAGTTCGTACACACAAACCATGATTTCTGATTGCTCTTTCCATTTAGCAACTATCACAAAATCGTACAAAGAGCATTAAATATATTCCCTAAACCAAATCCAAATCCATACACTTTTGCCTAATAAAAAAGAATTAGAATGCCTATTGTAAACCTAAGACGTATAGCTTAAGGAACCTTTGAATCGGAAGCCGAAGAGATGAGATGGATTTAACTTTTCGTTACACCCGTCGATTTTGTTTGCAGCGGAAAAGATGGGTTTTCAGACAATCTCAAGTACCCATGTGCCACATTGGATCGAATACAATCGGGGGACAAGTAATACATTAGTCCTGTATTTCCCCGCGATACATAATAATATGATCGACACGGTTGGTCCTGATTTGCTATTCGTTCACTGCCAGCTGCACACGGCACTAAATATAGGGACCAATGAAAAACAAGATATGGGGGCCAACATTTGCCAATACGATAAAACCAGAAAGAAGGGAGCTATCGCGAGTGAAGACCGTGTGTAATGGAAGTTGAAAAGACGATGGTGATTTTTATACCCTTAATAATTAACCGTGAACACCCGAGTTTCATATGTGTGTACGTTGCAGCTGGGGAAAGAGTGAGAGAGAGATACAATTCAACACAAATAATGTATCTCTTCTCTCTATTTTATCTATGAAATATGTATATCACCATCTCGTTTCGATCCTATTGTTGTATTTGAAATCCCGTGGCCGTTACGTGAATTTAGGGTGAACATTTGATAAGCTATGGTAGTTTTAGTTAATCATGATTAGCTTCATGTCTTTAGCGAGTTGAATGATGTTCTTATATCTGAACGAAATATGGCAAGAATTAGATAAATACGCGCTAAGTAAGCGACGCGAAACTGTGACTGAACGCGATTTCCTCGCGTTTTCATAACGCACTCTTGAATGCATGTTAAATGGCATTGCTTTACGCAAGTTTAACGCGTTTAGAACAAAATCGTTGACAATATTGTGATGCGAGTTGGATTTGGTGTGAGAATTAAAGTGAAATACACAGGTGTATAGAGAAGTGGTCGGTGTGGACCTAATTTGATTATATTTCGTCATGACAATATGGGACAGTGTTCGTGAAGCGTTAATTAAAATACTGTTATACGTATAATGACCGTAAAAAGTACAAATTAATTTCGAAGCTAATTCAGAATGGTTGAATTTAAAATATTAGGTCACACCATTTTCTAGACGGTGAGAAATAAAAATATAGAATCTGACTGGTTTTATTATCAAATGAATTGTTGGATATTCAAATTTCCTTTTTTAATTGTTTGCTATTTTGTGATAGGATAGTTTTTATAAAAGATCTAATTATGAAGAATTACATAATTCAATCAAATAAATATCTCATTTTTCATTTATGCAGTGATTTATAGAACTGATATAAATTATAGAACATTTAGAATATATTGTTGTTCAAAGCTGTGATAATTTCTTTCCATCACTTGATATTAATATGTAAATCATTCTGGGAATTAGTGAATGATTTACTCACAGAACGTGTTCAATTATTCATATTTCAACTCATCCTTTTTAGAGTAATATTTCATATTTCTGGAGGAACATTCATTTTTTCTCTCAATTAGTCACTCAGAGGCCTACGTAAATATGAAATCTTCTTTTCTTTAAAGCATTTCTACCAAATAGCGTCAACAGTAATTTGAAAATCTTCTTGTAGATAGATTTTGTGATGATTGAATCTATTGAAAGATGTTATCTAGTCCGGCCACAGTACGCTCGAAAAAACGCTATTAGATAGAAGATCAGAAGCTTTAACTGTTCATTGATTCATCAACAAACTAAAATAAAAGTTCAACTATAAGTTCATCACTCATTTTTTTTTTCATTTTGATAATATTTATGAATATAATTATACTAAAAAGCTCCATTGCGCCTACTGAAAGAATACAAAAGAGACAATATAATTCTGTAAGTCTATACTCTATTAGAAGAGTGGATTCGAGTGCGCCGCCATATTAGATTGACTACGTCACAGCAGTCATAACTGCTTTCCAATCTGATAGTTTTCCTATCGCTTCCCATGTTATAGCATGAGGAGAATGGCTGAATATTACTTACTTTGGCATGTAACTATATTTTAGATAATTTTGAATTGATAGGTGACTTCGAGAATAGTTATTCCGGTTACGCCCGTTATTCAGATGAATTGATCAATTAATAAATAAATGAAAATTAAATAGATCAACGAATGAGCGAATGAATTTTATGAATGAACAGAAATAATATGTGAAAATGAATGGATATGAATGAATGGATAAATGAATGAATAGATTTGGAGATGAATCAATCAATAAATGTAAAAATAGATGAATACATGGATGGATAAATGGATGAATGAATGAATTAATTGATACATTGATGAATGAATGATTGAATGAGAAAATATATGTCAATGAAAGAATGAACACAATTCTTCTATAGGTTGCTTAGTTTATGATATATTTGTCCATACCTAGTTGAAGATACAGCTTAAACAAAATCCCATCACTTAATATCATCATGAGCTGATTATATACATAATTCGATCATTATGATTATGTGGAAAATCAATAGATCAGGAGCCAAGGATCGTCATCATTCGAACTCACAATACTCAATAAGTCTAAGAAAACTTCCTGGAGAATCATCTCCTGGCAAACAATTTGAAATATTCCAAAAGAATGTGGCTAACTAATAGTCCATGCTGGGAGCAGAAGAGATAGTAGAGGTATCACTTTAATTATACACCATAGCACCCTCTATCCAAAACACTGTCCGAAAACCGAAAACCACCAGATGTGCCTCAAGACAAAATAAAAAACATCCCAATAATTCATTTCAAAAACTATACACCTATAACATTCCAAACTAGAGAATGCCGAAAAAAAAAAAAGAGTCAAATTATTTCGCAATTATTCATGTGATTGTATCAGTTGTCCCCGTGTGTCGGCGTCGGGGCCCCCCATGACGGCATTAGGCCACCTCGATGTGCCCTCACAATGCCACTGAGAAGCCGACTCACAAAGCCTGAATGAAGCTCAAACCTCCCCGCAAAGGTGGGCCACTTGGGCGGCGGGCTTTCAAGCGGGAACCCCTGCTGATTTCATACACATAAATTCTCACCTTACACTGTGTGCGTGTGCGTGTGTGTGTGCGTATCACGACCAATGGCAACAACTGAGATCCAGGGATGACAAGTTGGACATTGGAATAGTGGGGGGGGGGGGGGGGGGGGGTGAGGATAGGTTGTTTAATTTAGTGTCGAAGTTGTGGTACTGCTGGTCTGTTAGGTGTGGTGGAGGTGCCTGGTATTTTTATTACGTGAAAATATTTAGTTGAGCCTAAAACATCTGTTGAAAACTAAAAATGATGATTTAATAATCATTTCATTTTCGTGATATACACTGGTATATATATATATATATATATATATATATATATATATATATATATATATATATATGGGTCAGTGAATAAAAAAGATATCCATGAAATTACCCAAAATGTGTCTTTAAACCATTATACGCATCATGGAAAAGAAAGTTTAAAAACATCTCTCTCTATATATATATATATATATATATATATATATATATATATATATATATATATATATATATATATATATTATATATATATATATATATATATATATATATATATATATATATATATAATATTCAGATACTGTCAACTGTGAGTGTATCTATTGTGCGGTTTCCAAATCACCCAGTCACCTTCTATGGCTGCATGTATTGTAGCCTTAGTGACGTCACGTCACGACGAAGCGTGTTCCAGACATATTTCTGTCAAGTATCAATTACGTCATTTCCATGACTAAATTAGTCGAATAACGTTTTCAACTCAATGAATTGTTAATTTACTATTTTTTTTGTTATTTTCATTGAATCATTTTGTTTTACAGTTTCAGTGACAAGTGTAATTCATCGCTATTGTAGTAGCATGATAGCTTTAGAATTAATAATCACAGAACTTAACATCCGATGAAATTGAATTCGTCCGTTTTGTGAACCAACATTCGGAATCAAAACTTGAACAATAATGAAAATGTGCGCGGGATAATGTTTTAATTACTGGATGTTTGGAATGGAATGTTCAACAAAAGTAAGAATTTCTTGAGCAGTTCCTTAGTTGGATGAGCCACGGGGGGTGGCATCAAGTTCCACATTTCTCTCGCTGAATATATGCGATATAGGGCCTACCAGAGTGTTTGTTCGATATTGAAATTCTCTTAAGAGAACCTACTCACATGTATAATATGATCAATGTCAACATAACATATAAACAATCGCAGTGGCTTTCCGGATGAACATATTGTAGTGTATTAACCACTTCAGAGAAGTATCTTCTAAAATATCGTCGATTCGTAATCAACATTCACAATAGTATAGGCCTACATGTTAATTGTATGTAACGGTACGCTGTGAGGTGAAAATTGACGGCAGAAATATCGGGTGTTTTCATTAAAATAAAGTAATCTTTTCACCTTTGTTATCACAAAATTTGAGTCAATATCGTTCTCAAATATTTTCTGCATCTTATGATATATTTTGTAATTTTGTATCTTGCATTGTTGCAGTTTTATGATCATTTATACCTGGCGGTATCTTTTCACCCTACGGAGACTGAGGACGCCTCAACTCTTCCAATCAACGCTCATCTCGCGTCTCCAACAGATCTTTATCTTGCGAATCACGGTTGCAGAATTACATCACGCGAATGGTGAGATTGCAGTATTGGCTGATATTAGTTTCTACCGATGAGTCCAGGGGTCAGCCTTTCTTCACAGCCAGGTCTGCTTGAAGACTGCTTGGGTGGCCGTATGTATAGCTTGACACCCACAACAATATGGCTGGTATTGATGGCTGTATGTTGGTGAAATGTACATTTTTAGAGAACTTTTTGAATTTCTTGATGAGTGAGATTATTGGATGGATTGAGAAACTTGTAATAAAACATAAAAAAAATGAATGTACAACTAGCTAGGCTGATTTATATGAGAATCTAGGATAATGTGTGTGAAATTAATATTCAACATATTCAAACAAAATTCGAGTAAATTATGGTTTCTCAATTTCCGCGATGTTTTTTCTCAAGGGGTATTTCAATTTTCGAACATTTTTTTCACAAAAAATGTCCAAACCATTTGTACGTAAAAACTTTTCAGGGTACCATTAGTCAATTCACAGGAATAGCATCCATAATCTAGGATGAAAACACGTTAATCCGCTACATATCGCTTAATCAACTCATATTATTTCTTTCTTATTTTTAGATCGAAACATTTGATATCATGGTTTCCAATGTAGGCAATGGATGAGAGTAGGATTGTTGGACGGGGCACCACAAGGGCGATCGTACCACCCCATTTTATTATTTCTTATAAGAACACCGGAGCTTGGTTGGATAAGTCCTTGTTCCCACAAAAAGTTTTGTGATTATCAAACAAACCTTCCGACTGTGTAGAGCACACACATAAAATACGGAGAAAGCACCTAAACATAAATGTTGCAACAATGAAAATGACATACCTGCTGATTACAAAGTCGATCTCAAAAAACATCATAACCCTGAAAAACTAGATTTCAACGAATAATGACAATATTCACTTTCTCAATTTTAGAGAAAACTAGAGATCATAATTTCAAGGGCCCTCTTCTTTTTGGATGTATGTTGATACATAGAAAAGTAGAGTTTTCAAACGAAACGAAATATTTTCGTATCCGAACTATTGTAAACTTGAAATAGATGAGTCAATCATAAAAAAAAGCCCCTACATTTCGTTACGCATGTAATACTTTACTCAAGAACTATTTTGTTTTCCAAAACTTTCCAACCATGCTTTGTGTTTTGACTGTCTCTACTCTATCCTATCCAATATTGACACCTTTCAGAATCTCGTCTTCACTCAATTGCCTCTAATCCTGCACCCCATGCGGCTACTGGAATAGGATTACAATCTCCTCGGCCTGGATCACCGGGCACATGAGGTGCTAGCAACAAGTCAATGCTGGCTTCATTAGTGCTGGCTACCTTTAACAGTGTTGGCTTGTCAACATAAACAGTATGCGAGCTAGCTGTCAGTCAAATAGTGGTCAACTATTGTACGAACTCAGAGGGTGGGTTGGCTGGGTACGGACAACATTCACAAACTTTTCTTATTATGGTGCTTTAGAATAAGTCTATAGTGTCGTAAAATAAAAGATGTTATATTTCTGTGAAAATGTATTATAGGTTAATAGCTTCTGGACGTCGTTAAGTTTGTATATGTATAGGGGAGATTTTTTTTGAGGAGGTTTCGACTTTCTATAGATATATTCTTCTTAAAGTTTTCTGTTCTCTTTCTGCAATCATGATTATGAATCAATCTCGATGTATGAGTTTTAATTACTTGTGAGATATTGAAAATCGAGCCAAGAAAAAATTAATTGAAACCCGAGGTACGGTATAGTAGAAAATTTTCATTTTTTCTTATTATTCGGTGTATCCGAGTTATTGTAATATTCTGAATCGGAAATGAATTCAAAACTTAAAAGAAATAGGCATTCTCAATATATTTCTGAAAACATACAAATTTCACATAATTGTGATGAATTCATCTCTGTTAATGGATCAGTATTCGGTTAAGAATTAAATGTGGTAATACAAACAGAAATAAGCAATATTTTGTTCCATATAGGAATCTTCCCTTCAATAATTGTACAAATAATGATAATATATTATTTTACATTATTGATTAGCTTAATTATACACGCACGTAGGTACTTCATAATTAGTATGCAACATTGTAATTAGTAGTAAATAAACAACAAGAGAGCGTCATTTGTTGATTTGCGTTGAATATTTATTCCTTTCACTGCTGGGATACTAGCAATCAATTCAAAATACTCAATTGTTTGATATATCATCAAAAGTTATAGCAAGTAAGTAAGTAAGTATTTTTATTTAGCTTGTTGCTACTTTCAAAAACACACATCACATTTTATAATACACATAATAATACATAACCGACAAAAGAAAAAAAAAATGCACTGGACATGGAAAAATTATTACCAATCTTAAATGTTAACATACTAAATACTAATATTTATTAAATACTAAGTTATATTTACAAACTTGATCACTTGTTTAAAGAACGCTATCTATCTTTAGGTTTAATATCCTCATCTAATTTATTGTACATCCTGAAACCTGAGTAAAATACACTTTTTTGACTATTAGACCTATTCTTTCTATCTACATGTATATTTATTACGTGTATATGTATATTTATATATATAACAAATATTTGAATATTATGTACCTGAACACATAAATTTATATTCCATTCAACTATATAACCATATAAATACGGTATTATTCCAAAAATATATAGGGCGCATACACACAATTATATTATATTATTTCTCTAACTACATACAGTTTTACAACAGAAGTTTCTTCCTTTCGACTTCCAAGTTCTACCTCCCTTTCTCCTTGGGATGGGCTATAAAATCCCTCTTCACTCAAAGTATACAAAAAAATGAGTTCACATTTACAAATATTGTCTACTTTTAGGTATAAGCCGGGCAATGACCTATGTAAAGCTACAAGCATACTAAAGCACTACCATTTGACAATATTGTATGGACAGCTTCTGTCGTTCAAACTTCTTACATTATATTTCAAGTGACAATCCTAACTTGAGACTGCCTATATTATAATTCATAAATAACATTCTTCTGCGTCCACCCAGTCAGGTTAAAGTATGCCATCTTGAACACAACAATAGAGAAAAACATTGTTATTGTTTGTCCAAAGAACTCGTTAAGATTTTAAGTTTGTTGACTGACAACCAATACAGCTAGAATCAGTAAATAATATTAACCTTCTTGAAGAGTACATTTTATTTTTAAAAAATGTAAGGAATTTTACATTTTAGAAAATATGTTGGACATTTCAATTTAGACTGGTATTTCGAGAACCGATACCCCCCCATGGGAAACGTGTGCCAATGGGAGGATAATAATTGATCTTTTCTTAAATAAAAAATCTTTTTATAAAGATATTCGGATGTGGATAGAAGAAGGGATGACAAGATTTCCCAAGACAGTTCTTTATAGAATATATAAAAGTAATTCACATTTATCTTGACGTGTATTTGGCTCGAACATAACATAATCCTTTCTAGAATATAGATATACCAACCTATCGAGGGAATTTATTCTATTTTTTTTTTCAAATCCAACTCGACATGCGTATTCCCTAATCATTTTAATAATAATCGAACGAAGAAACGATATGATTTTTAGCACTAATTCATCATTAAAAAGTATTTCCAACCATTCTATTCATTCCCCATGACAGCATTCTAAAACTCCCTGGAGCCTAATTGCTATAAAAAGTGTCTTGATCAATGGTCAAGTGTGATGGAGGTTTCCCATGTGACAATGCTCCAACAAAGCGATATTAGCAGAAGTGAAATTCGAATGTGATATGTGCTAGACTGTGACAATGCGAGGTGAAAGTGTTTTTCAAGGTGTCTGGACATGATTGGTGAGGTTTCTTTCAATTGGGATCGTCGTTCTGTATTTTAACAACAAGTATTTAGTTATATTTGTGTGAGAAGAATAACTTAAACGGTCCGAAGGGATCGCTGTTCGATCAACATCAATATGGCTATCAAAGAAGAGCAAATCTTTTCAATGTTATGGTAGCTAATTCATGGTTTTTTCATCTTTTGCATGCAGCTATATTTGTTTACTGATAGAAGCATAAGATTTAGTTGATAAGATACGAATTATTTCAGTTATAGGCATATGACACAATTAATTTTAGTTGAACTAGCTGAATTTAATAGTATGAAATAGATGTTGAGTTTTAATACGACTTGTTTTAATGGTATGTTCTTTATGGAGAAGGGATACGGAAGACAATTCTAAGTTATAAAAGGCTATTATAACTTATTTCAATCAAATGAATCCAAGAAAATGTGAATACTTTTCCTTTGTTTCATATTTGTTTTGATTCAAATTTTCAAATTACTTTTATAATTATACTAGATTCACATCCGTATAGACCTATAGTGATGGAGAATGATAAAAAAAGGGTAAATATTTCACGATATGATTTGTTGAGTTTATATAGAAATAAAATATATGAGACCTCATTCTGTTTTGGGTCTTGATACTTCGTATTATAGGATAAGAATCAAATCTAAAATATACAAATAAGTATAAAAAGAAATGAAAATATATGAATTCCCAAATTTCAGTTCAAATGTATCAAAGGAAATGTGAATATTCTTTTGTTTGTGTAGAAGTGACGTGTTTAATTCAATGTAAAAATCCTTTCAAATGACTTTTCATCAGCATATCCTAGATTATTATCATGGAGTATACAGCTATAGACCCGAGAAAATTAAAACATCCTTTTTAAAATTAAAAGCTAACACGTCAATTTTCTCTCCACGATAATTAACTATTCCTCTTCAGATCGTGAGAAATGCAATGATGAGAAGTTCTTTCAATTCCTGACCTACGCAATGCAAAACCAACTTGACCGCCTCATAATCTATCTAAACACATGTATAACTAACTAAAATCTCAAGAACTTGCATCCAGTTTTATGACCGATATATATCTCGACGTTTTACGACCGTGCGGCAATATTTAAAAGAAATCACCGCCTTCTTTGTCTTGCAAATACGTAGTGTTTTGTTTTTCCCGCTTCAACGCCGCTTGAAACGTACGTGCCTAAATGCGTTACACGGGTATCAATTTGAAAGCGACTAATGTTTAACCGCACCGGTTACCGCAGTCGAGTAAATCAAATCAATGTTAATAAAATTAAATACGAAGTTAATGTATTGTAAATGGAGGAATGACAACCAGAGCGATCTAGTATATTGTATATATATATATTTAAAAAAACTTATATACATATTCCAATTGAAAATCAAAAAAATTCCATTTAGAAAAAATAAAAACGATTTATATTTGCCATTGATGAATTTAAGGAAGATGAAGGTTTGAACCACCCGTGCGCTAGTGTTATAGGATAGGGAGATTGTTGATCTGAGCCTTCATTTCTTTTGGATACAACTAAAATATGATTTTTTGATAACACAAAAGCCTGGTTCCGAGTGAGCTCGTAAATCTTAGTGGAACAAACCTCGCCCTAGACTTCTGAGCCAGGTCACAGCGACTTTGACACATCACCAACTCGTCTGGCAATATGACCAACACAATAGGGACAACACAGTTTTGTTCTCTATTCTTCCCGTCGTCTCCTGTCTCCCACACAAGGATACGAGTGTCACTTCATTGTAGTTCAAAGCATGCTATACGAAAAAACAAATGATAATTAATAGCTTCATGTTCAAATTTGTTTCTGATGATTTATATATTTTTAGTTTGAATTTTTATTTTATTGCTTGGCTGAAATGTCAAACAAACTTTATTGTTCTGTTACATATAGGCCTACTATGAATCAGATTTGCTTCGTGTTATATTCAACCTAATAAAAATGTAATCGAATTAAATAAACCTTTATTGATTGATTGTGTTCTGGGGGCTTATTACACTCTACAAAACTCAAAATATAGTTACATATAAAAATGACATATTTTAAATTAAATGATTATATGAATCATAAACTTTGTAGTCTGCATATGGAATTCTAGATAATATCAATCTCAAATACCCAAATGAACTAATTCGGATAGAAATAAATTAAGAATTAAGAAATTAAATTAAGAATAGGTTGAAATAAAATAGATCGAAATATTGATCAACGATGAGCCGTAATGAGCTACATCGTAAGATGATAATCGGTGTAACCATCATGACCCATAAAGTACATTCACGTTTCCAGACAACTATTCGGGTACCGATATCAATATGCTAACTCGCGCATATGTTTAACCTGTCTCATTTGACATTTAACCCGCCTCCTAATTTAAACTAAATCACTGTTATTATATGGACATAAAACAAAAGGTAATACAATCGTATCTAGTATTTGGTACTAGGCGAGACTAATCGAGATCATGGATGATATATCATTGTGTCAACAAGGTGTTACCGCAAGGATCAACATTAGGGCCTACTTTGTTTCTTAGTGGGTGGGTTTTTTTTTCCGGCATTTATATCGCCACTCAAACGATCAGAAAGTTATTTATTGTTCTTGATGGTTGAATAAGTAGCCGTGGACAAGACGTTTGTGGAGATTTATTTCCTTCAGGTGAAACATTTAGGTGGGCTGAAACTCTCTCGGTGATATTGCCGGATGAGGATTCGAGTCTGCTTGAAGTGGTGAAAAACGACTTGGCTTAGATATTATAAGTGTAATAGATAGTGTACACGGTACATACATGTTAATCGAGTATGGTGGATGAATATATTTGAAATTGGAATAATACGAATAAAGTAATTGAATCAAAATTCAAAAGAGACAACTAAATATTATTCATTTCGAATAATTTCTTATTTTTCTCATTGAAATATTTACATGATAAAATGGTTTTCTGAATAATATTCTCGGAAAATTATTCTTAAATATCATTTTCATTTCAAGATTTGAGTATTATTTCAACACCATCTTTCAATTTCAAGTTTACATCTTTTTCTACCAAAATAGTTACATTAGTACTGTGTCTAAACTGTTCTACTTTTATTGGGGATGAGCGTGTATCAAACTTGGGGAAAAACACCAATCATTCTTGCCCGCTCATTTCAAAGTTCGTTGAATAGTAAACATTATTATTCATTATTACATAATCTCATTGTCCTTTCACCAGATTATCTATGCAACTATTCGATTTAATATTCTAGTTATAAGTTATAGTCCAGTGTTCTAAGCAGTCCTATTACAATTACCAATTAACAAAAACAATCGCACCAAAATATCGATATTTTTTGCCCTTATTCAATCTCTCAACTTCAATTTCAATAACCCTCGAATAAAATTCCATTCCTCCAATCAAACCACAATATATCCAACATTCCATCTCTAATCGCTGTGCTCTACAATATTATCACCATTATCTAATACTATTAGCAACAGCACTCAAGTATGTAAAATACATCTGATCTCGCATCTGACCTTCTATGTTCATACAAAATAAAAAAAAACTGAAATGCACGTGGTACTTTATAAACGGAAAGAAATTCCTTAATCAGGGCGATAGTTTTCATACGAATGTTCGATGATTTGAAAATCATTTTAATACCAGAGTAATTTCCGAAGGAGGGCGTTTATAAAATATGAGTATAATATCGTTGCTGCCAGTATATAATATTATTATTATCTTCTATGTGGTCTCTAATACAATAACAGAGTCTAATATGAAGAGAAGGACGGCAATAGGGTTTAGTACGTCCCGCCCCCGCTATAGGATCTCGAAGGAGCGCTGCGAGCACGGCTATGAGAGCGGTGTCGGTCCTGAACGCCTTGTAATTTCTACCGGCTAAATACCTGTAATTAGATTACCGCGAGTGAGAACCTTAAAATAGGAGGCCGATAAATCACCTTACCTGTCACCCGCCACCTCCCCCCTACACAACATCTGTGGAGAGAGAGGGAGATAGGCACAGAGATAGGGGGAGAGAAGGAGAGAGAGAGAGAGAGAGGGGGGGAGAAGGAGAGAAGGAGAGAGAGAGAGAGAGAGAGAGAGAGAGAGAGAGAGAGAGAGAGAGAGAGAGAGAGAGAGAGAGGAGAGCTCGTGATGAACCAGAATATCTAAGGAAGATAAGAAAACACGATCGTGGAAACGAAGTGTTCACTCGTCGAATCCTCATCTGTAACACGATTTTTGAATGTTTTTTTTTTATTTGAGTTTAAATTAATTTCTCATGTTTTTAAGATAATTATTGTGTTTTCATGAGGATCTAGTGCCTTCGTATTATCGTGCTGTCATATCAGTTATCTAGATGACAGACAACTAGGATCCGGGATCCAGAGTCATTGATACGCAGAAGAGGAGGTTTTACCCTGAAACTACATCTTGCTGAATATGACGATATTTATTTTCCTAATTTTAGAGAAAACTAGAAATCATCATCTCAATTTCAGATTTGTTTCTTGTCTTTCAGAGACTATGAGTTTATGCATTAGCGACTCAGTGTAGAAACAGAATAGAGTAATGTCTACTTCAAGTAAAAAATACGTGTCCTGGAGGACAAAGAAATCAATTACAATTCTTGGGATTGGGATAATGATTTCCATTTTTTTTCTGAAATTGGGGAAACTATTTGAGCTGCATAAGTTGGGGTAGAAAACAAAGTTTCAACCAATAAAGCACCACTAGTATTTTTCAGGCATTGAGGAAATGTGGTAGGAATACTTATACTGAAAATCTATTGATATAGATGTTGAAGTAAAAGAAGAGCAGAGCAAGGAAAAAAAGGAAGAAAAAAAGTCTGACGCAAAAATTGAGCTTCCGCGAATTTATTAACAATGGATGTTATATTTGATGGCCAATCATTATTGGAGAACACTGCCATCAATGGTTATCAATCAATACTATAATAATCACAAGCAATCAATAATTCAATAATGACAAGATAGTGAAAATGATTATTATTTCAATTTCCGTATTTTCATCAGACTGTCATCGGCAGTTCAAAATATTCAAATTATTATTGATTCAAAAAGTCACGCGATTGGAAAACTGTCACTCGAATTGTCATATACAGCCAATCAAAATCCAGTCAGTAAATCTGATAATTATGTATAAGAAACAGGCCAAAAACAGTGTAATACACCCATCAATATAGGCCTACAATACAATGAACAAAATAAATCATCATATAATTTCTATAATTCGTAGCTCACATTCTCTTCCGAATGGTCCATGCATGCTAACCAATCGGATGCTGCACGTGACTCTATCCACGTGGCACGCATAAAATGCTCCGGATCTGGACACGGACATCTTCACGATAATCACAAACAACAAATCGTGTCAACTCTTAAAACCTCGGCTCGAAAAGATTGCTCCCTTTACGTGCTGGAAAGACAATCTAGGTCTCCCAAATCGCTGTCCTCGACCGCGTGATTATAGACACAGACACTTGGGTCCATTACCTGTGACTAAACTCCGACCGACCTAACTTGATCGTATTATCAAGATGGTATTCCGTGTTTTTAATTAACAGAACCGGCCATTAAGTATTTGTAGACATCAGCTGAAAGAACGCGATTGTATTTTTGTGTCGAAGAAGATGTTTCGAGGGCTGGATTCTATATAGTACGAGGTATACGTTATAATCATCTATCGGTCCGCCAAAGTCGATCCGCCCTCGCATCATGATCGCTTCGAGGTACCCCCCCCCCCCCCACCCCCTCCCACCCCCCTCCCAGGCTGAACACGATGACGCGGAAGTAGGCTATTACTCGCAACAACTATCGACTTTAATCGGCTTGGATCGTTTCAACCCCCGCGGTCAATAGACCCATAGTCAACACTTAGGTATTGTGACACTGCCTCCAGCTCAACGATAAAAATCAGATAAATGTTATTACATATGTTAATATGAAGGCGGCGTTGTATTTGAAAGATATCCGACTGCGATATTATAGTTTTTTATACGAAGCGAAGTGTGTACGTATATATAAGCTCATATACCGATTAGGTTTTGTGACTGTTTATCGAAAAATGTTGGAAATATTAATAGCCTTATAGGCATATACAATCATTCTCACCTCTCGATATATAGCTATGTTGTGCCCCACGTACTTACTATAAATACTCGCAACAAACCTGTTTCATATCGATACATCAGTATATCGATATATTTCTAGGTCTTGATGTAATCCAAATAATAATTATGAACAGCTTGGTCTTATCTGAACACAATCAACTATAACATAAGCACAAGTATGTTTCAAGCGAAGGTGTTTTTGAATTTATTTTCTATTCGCTTTCTTTCGTTGAAGAATATTTTTATTGTTAATGCAAGGCCTGTGGAATTTTCTGTGTAATAAAAATTATTGTTTCCATCGATAAAGCTAATGCCCAGTGGCTAATATGGATAGACACATTACTTTTGTAACATGTTCAGTCATAATGCTCGAAGTTTTGAGGTTACTATAAATCGAATAACAACCAACAGATTACTGAATTACTAACACTCGTTATACCATTCCGATACAGTGAACTTTAGAGTTGGTCCAGAATCTGATTGGTTATGTCAATTAGTGCCTAGTGGACATTGTTGTCTGATTCCCTCAACAATGAATATACGCTTTGGTCTTGACTTATCCTTTTCAATGCTGTCATATAGGCCTATATGTATAATATAATTTTATATATATATATATATATATATATATATATATATATACACGCAAATATGATCAATTGTTCATTACTGACATTTGTTTTGTAGACCGTTTACTCTGAACCGTCAATCAGAAGACCGGGATTCGATTCCCACCGGTCGTTTATTCCAAATGAGATTTTTCGTGTTTCCTTCAATCACTATAATCCTCTTTCCCTCAACCGTTTGAGTGAATACTGGAATGGTTCCCTACTCTCCGGCCTCGGCTGATCCCTTAATTCCCACCTCGGCGCGATAAAACAGTAGTAGAGAACCTTGCAGTCGCATTTATTCCAATTCCATGCCAAAACTTTTCTTTAATTAAAATCACATTGTGGAGCACAGAAGTTTACTGTGCATGGACATGTATTACAGATGTATACACACACATATAAATAAATGAATATATATATATATATATATGTATATATATATATATATATACATTAATTATAATTTCAAAATAATAGTTGTTATCGGTATTATTATAACCTTGAGTGAATATCAGAATCAGGAACGGTTATCATAAGAAAAAAATAGTATAGGCCTACATGAATATGTGTCCAATCATTTAAACCATTTGTTAAACTGTAACATAGATAATTGAGCAGGCCCATGACGCATTAAAATGTAAATAAGTTCATACTGATATTTCTGAATGAGTAATTGGAAAATTCATAAAATCTTATCGTGCTTCATTTACATTCTATTTCTAGTTATTTCCATTCTATTATAATATATATTTATCAATAAAAGGTCATATCACAAGTATATTACCCCCGTATAACCTAGCTGTTGGTGGGGTCGTTAAGCAACACAAGTATAGCAAATTTGAATGAAGGGCAATATTGTTCAGTATATTCAAAATCAATATTGATTTTTCTTCTATGATGGTGGCCAACTTGTAACTCTCGTGAAATACAGTATAATAATAAATTCCTAAACATTTCAGATTAGTCAGAGTAATCAACCAATTAATAAACCTTTCCAACACACACGGTGTCTATTCACAAGTTACATGATTTATAGTGTACGTAAAGTAAGGAACACATGTAAAGCAGCCAGAAACATATCCAAAGTGATACTTTGATACTCATTGTATAAACCAGTCATAAATAACTCACGGCTATTGGTTGAGAGCTTTGAAAAGATGAGAACAGTTGGATGCTGGAATATGGACCGTCATCTTTGGCGTTTCTGATGGATTTATGCGCAACACTGTTTGACCCCTACAGGTAGTCACATTCAACAGGTTCGTGTGGCTATTAGAATAGTGTAAACGGTGTGGGGTTTGGATGGGTGTATATTTCATCTTACTAAACCAATCAAACAAATTTCTTCAATTAATCGACCATTACTAATTTATTCTTGAATGCAATTAATATAGATTCAAATTGAAATGATTCACGCTGTAAGAGAGTTGAGTTTTTATATACAAGTAATATTATTTACTCATTTATATAACTTCTTACGCATGCGCACGTCTTATGTTGTGGAGAGAGATGTTTTTAACCTTCAGAGGAGATTGACAAAAGATATTGTGTATAAAAAAAAATGAGCTCGAATTATGATAGACTCAATTAAAAACGTGTGAAGTGTCATACATACTTCATCAGCTGAATTACATTTTTAGCAATTTTCTATTAAATGTTCAAATAGCGATGTTCTGTGAAAAAATAAAGTTTGGTGGAGGTGCCGTGTCGATTTGAAAAAAGGGCCTATATATCCTGGTTCAATGTTGAGTTTGCTTATATACATTTAAATCAATTATTTAAGCCCAAATTTGAAATTTGAAATGGTAATCAATTATATTATTGATGAATCTCTACATTTTAATTGATATTTGTTTCAATTACAATACTGATCTGATTTCCTAGCTCTCGAGTTTTCCGACTTTGAACATCTTCGCAGAGAATGTTGAGGTACAAAAGGTTACGTCACGTTATCATTTCTCACGTTGCCAGCAGTGATAATTGAAAGTTTGAGGAGGTGATTGTTAAGAAGTAGCACCTGAGATTTATTGCCAGCCTTTTGGCCGCCTCAAAGAAGACTGAGTACCTCATCGGAACACGGTTTACTACTCGGACGTTGCTGATCGATTGCTGTGGCCTCTCATCAAGCCAAACGAACATTCAGAGCTTTGGTTGTATACACTTATGTTAGGGTGGTTATAAATATAGAGAAATTCACCTTCACTAATTTTTTTCTATGTTCAAAAACCAGTGTAATTGAATGAAAAGGTCACATCTCCAAGATAATTGTATGCTTAATATGACATTATATTTCAGTGAATTCAATCAGTTTCCAGATAACACGTCAATCAATAAAAACGATGTGATGAAATTGATTGACGTATTATCTCAAACCTGATTGAATTCACAAAAATAAAATGTCATGTTAATCAAAGAGCATTAAATTATCTTGGAGATGCGAATTTTTCATTCGATTACACTGGTTTTTAAAAATGGAAATAAAAATAATAAAGATACATTTATCGATTTATGAGAACACCGTGCACCGTGAAGGAAAGCCCTATAATGACAATTTTAAAATACAAATTTTAGTGACACTGTTCTCAGAGCTTTCACAAGTTAGAGTAACGGAACTTTTTGTGTGAGTACAAACATACTTGAGTAACAAATGCTTGATGGTATTTTCTCTGGGCTGAAAATATTTTGCTTTCTGATTTTTTTTGAGCATCAGTCAAATGAAGTGATCATTTAAGTAATACGAACTGAAAGTATTTCAGTTTAAGTATAGGCTATTTACTGATAAAACTGAGACTGTAATATCAGTACGAAATATCAGCAAATATTAGCAACTAAAACTATGAAGAAATTCACTAATTTATGATCATGAAAGGTTTCCTATTAATTCTTTCTCTTCTACTCTTCTCTTCTGTCTTCCTCATCTGCCTACACGATGGTCATTAATCGAATAAATAGTTTCCAAATATCAATTATCACTAATCGCATGTCACGAACCCACAAATCATCTCGCCGAGTTCAAAACACTCCTGTAATCTCAAGCTTCTCTCGAGAAATAATGAGTCTATCAAAATATTCAAAACACACAGTATCTATTTGATTATGAAATATACCACAAAAAAATCGTGAACTCATTTTTCAGCCACTCGGGTGGTCGTTTTCTATGGTAAGTTTGATCGTGTGTAAATTACAACGATATTATGCATAACTTTTCCAGGCATAACTCCACACCAATCAAGTCTGGGAAAGAGAAAAAGAAAATTAACTATATAACCAAAAAAAAAAAAACTCAAAGTAAGTACTTAAAAAAAACGGTCGTATAATTCCATATGTATATGTGATTTAAAGTAAAAATCAGATAAGCCACCGTGAACTATGGACACCCAAGTGAATAATACGATCTGGCAATATGAGAAGAGCTATAAAATATGTGCCGCGCTTTTAAACCGAATGCCGCTTGCGTTTTTTTTTGTACACGAGCATTATTATGAGTCACCTTGCTTTAAATTTGACCCCGTCAGAAAATAATGTTGGAGACTTTATGACGCGAAGTTTGTAGATAAAGTGTACAAATGATGACTTCTATCGCCGAAGGTGAGAATGGTGATTGCATATTTCGCATCTGTAACATTGACAGCGAAGTCTATACACCTGGACTTGGCTGAGGATGAAGAAAAAGAACATTATTAGAATATGGAAATCGAAATATTATACTTATATCCACGGAAGGAGAAGGTTGGGCGTCGGTTCGAGTCCCCGCATTAATGCCTTTTTGTAAACGTCCTTTCACCTATCATCACTTCATAGTTTCATAATCATCTGCTCATTCGTATCCCCATATAACCTAGCTGTTGGTGGGGTCGTTAAGCCAACAATAACCATCATCAACTATCTGATGAAATGCCCATTAGATTGGACATCAATTTGAACAAGTTTCAAGGGCTTCCAATCATTTCTGCGGAATTAATTTTTATTTATTTTGCCGGTACGCGGAAGAAACGGGGTCAAACATTCTGATTTCTTTTAAGCAGTTTGATATCAATTCAATTGAACGGTTCTGAATTAGTTAATTATAAATATAGGCCCTACAGTTTTTTTGTCCGTATGAGTTTTCTCTCATTCTTATGGATGAGTAGCCCTAAGTAGACATACATTCTACAAAATCGAACACAATAATGGTACAACACATTTCTGATAAAACACGAAAAGTATATTTTTGAGTTAAAAATTTGATTAGGCAAATATCAAATTGATAGAATCATTGTTGGATGAAGCCATCTTCCAATCCTTGAATAGGCCTACATTTTAAAATGATTTTTCAAATGTTTTTCATTTTTGAAATGGTAAACTTTGTTACTATAAAAACCACAATCTTGCAGCCTCAATAACTAACCGAATGTGATTGCTTATATTTAAAATATAATCTTCTCACACCAAAGAAAATATTATTACTCCGGGTCTTTGAAGATCATAAAAAGAAACACCTAGTATTTATTACTCAGGAGCAAGAAATTGAAAAACGCATATAAGCAAGACCATTAGTAATCCCGTTTGTTATTCATAAATAAAGTTAAATACGTTTTCTTACACCTTTCTTAACACACAACTGCATGGATCTGTTTCATTATTGCTCGCCATTATTAGGCGCTAAGTTCACACGCTATCGTCACTGGTTGTATATTACCCAAAACTACATTACTTACACTCATTTCATAATAGAGAAAGAGAAGTAAAATTCTTCTAAACTCATAAAGACTAGACAGTACATGTTTTGCCATGGTTGTAAAACTGGACACGGATGGCATAGTGCAAATGCATAATAAAATAGCATGATGCCTATTTGTTACACGTATATAGAAACAAGAACGGTTCCCGGCCCATAACATCGACGACTCAAAGAGGCAGTGACTGATTGTACTAGATATGTCACAGACCTGTCACAATGGCCGGCTACTTTATGACTTTATGACTTCGAAAAGTAATTTCTTATTCTTTTAATCGAATTCGTCAGCTCCTACACTTTTAAAAGGTTGTGTGTACTGGAATGGAAGTTAGTTTTTGTTTAGAAAAGGTTTCAAAGTGAATAGGTTTTTATGAGGGTGTTCGCATGGGAAGAGGTAGATTTTCTTAAAATTTAGCCGATTAGTCGTTAAAATTGTCGAGAGTTGTAAATAAAATCAGCACTTGTCAATGAGTGAAGGTTTTATAGCATGAATGTTAGCGATATTTGGGTTTACTTCTGTTGAAAAAATAGTGATCAATGACAACGGATTTCACGTATTATTATGGTTTATTATTTGTCCTAAGGGAGTATAAAGTTGGACCTTATATTTATATAGCTGTACTACCATGCATGGGCCAATGAACCTCAAACAAAAAATTATCAGACTTAATGGCCGTTTACTGAAGGCTGAATGTGTCAAAAATAATAAAATAAATTGATTTTCTGAATCGTTTAAAGGTATGAGCTATATTTCCATAAAAGTACGTCAAGCAAAAGGTCATTAGCCTTCACGCTGACAAATGATCATTGTAAGGATTCATACTTCTGTTGATTATTTATATCTGTACTCCCAAGTGATGACTTAAGGACATCCATTATCTGATGTAACGTCCTGCCGAGAAACTATCTCATTTGTCGAGATTATTCTGTGTTATACCAGTATATAATAGTCATATGTTCAATAATGATCACCACTGAGACGGGTGGACCAGTGGCTAGCATGATGTATCGGCATTCAGGAGACCGGAGATCGACTCCCGTTATGATCGCGATCATCCTGAGAGGTTTTTCTTTTTTCCCATTGTCGTTTGAATATATTTGGGAATGGTTCTTTAATGGCAGGCCACGACCGTTTACTTTCCGCACTATCGGAAATCACATTTAAAATCACATTTTATTTCATCTTCTCATCAACTTAAGTCATCAGAAGTGTGATTCGATAAACACAGTACTATATCTGTATGTGGAAAATAAGTGTTTCCAATCAAGAAGAGATATTAATATATACTTTTAGTTTTCAGAAAATAGTGGTTTGATAACTAGGCCTACACTCTGAAGTCAGTTAATTGAGCCGGTTATATACCAAATGATAATTAGTGAATTAATCAGAAATTAGCGTGCTCACTCATATCATTACTCATAGTTACGTACTACACATTATGCTATTTTCGTACCTGAACTAATAATTAACCAATTGTTTGGTAATTAAAAGTTGGTTCAACCGGCTAAGTGAAAGAATATTGAATTCAGGAAATTTACAACAGCATATGGTAACTCGCTATATGGAAGAAGTTCTTCCTCCCGGTTGAAGTTTATATTAAAAACTAATTCATCCAATACTACCCCAGTCTGGTATAAACAAATGAATAACGAACACCTATTTCCACTTCCAACTTCTGACCTCACCAAAATCCAAGCCAACATTCACAGTTCTTGGAGTTGAACTTAATTTCCACACAGAACGTCATTAAAGTGTCTAGTTTTTACGTGTCTTGAGTCGGAAGGGTGTATTGCGGGGACACAACATCAGGACACACCTCTGCAAGGGCTGTTTCCAACCTTGGTCCGCACTCAGCTCTTGATGGTCAGTCAACCCACGGCACGGTCGAGTTGCGGACACGCCACGGTTCTTACACCTCACCATCAACACACTTCAAATTATCAAAGTGAAAAAGTGAAAATACAAAAATTGTGATAGAAAATATCGCCCCTGGTGGTCTAGTGATTCAATAACGAAATACAACAATTGTCCTAAATCCATTATATATTTTATACACATCGAGATCACATATTACAAGGGGAGGAAACAAGATCTATATACATACACACCTCCCTTTCATATGGTCCAACCAATAGTAGCCCTACTTCTTACAATTTATATATTCAAACAAACGACAATATATAAGTTAACCTCCCCGCCCAACCCCTCCCCCCTCCCTTCTTTCATATCCTAGTCACCCTTGTTAATTCCACCCCAATGTTATACATCTGTACACCCTGATCGAGGACCTAGTGCCTTAGTGACGTAGTATCGTTCTCGGCTTCGCACTGGATATATTTACAATGGCGGGATCGGGTTTAGGAGTGCATCCCTTATTCGGTGGATATTCATTTCAAGGTAAGTGATTAGTGTTTCATAAACTTGAGGATTTTAAATAAATTGTGAATGTGTGGTGAAAGTGCAGTATAGCGCGATGACAATACGACATAAATCTGAACGTAACCAACCCTTAGCATCATTATTTACCAACAAAGTACCAACTAATAATCTTGATTTTTGTAAAATTATGATTGTTAATTACAGTATTGATGTCAATTCGATACCAACCTGAACCTAGGCAATAAATGGCGACGTTTCAAAGATGTCAGAAAATCATATTCACGATAGTTTTATACATTAAAAAAATGATAAATCTTAACTGCGGTGCTCCGTTCAATAGATCTGATCAAGATATCTGTCAGATTACATCAATGTCAAGAAATAAAAATAGAAAATAGACCCGAGAGGGCACTTTCACTGAAAACATAAAATAACTTATCTGTTGATGTTGTGAGAAACGTCAAAAGTAATAATTGACCAAAACCTACTCGGTTTCTTTCATGTTGCTTATCGAACCCACCAGCTTCTATAGGTTATTTGGGGGTACGAATGAGCGGGTGATAATTAAACTATAGTGGGAGGATGGTCACAAGAACTCATGCCTTGTACAGGAATCGAACCCACGTTCATCTCGAACTCATATTTTAAAACAGTGCCTTAGTTTTGACTGATCAAAGGGGCGAATCAAAATGGACAACTACTCAAGATAGAATATCAGATTATTTTTAGGATGTATTTCAATAAAGTTTGATCGACTCATTTATGTGACCGCAACCATACGTCTGTGTTCGTCTGTCAAAGTCACATCCTATAGCTTCTTTTCATTTCATTGTTTCCTTCCAATGAAGTCGCTCGAGCTATGAAGAAGTCGACGATACCTCTTGTATAGGTGGTCTATTAGAGACTATATTGTATTTCAGAGACTATTATAGAGACTACTCATATATAATTGATTAGACCATCAATTATTAATTGATTCAATTAATTCATAATGTCGACGTGTAAGGAAGATTAATACATTTGCTGTTGAAGTACGAAAACGATGCAAAGATTTTATAGGTAACAATCTCAAAATAATATTTTCAACCATTTTCCAATAATATTATTTCCAAGATTGATGTGATAAAATCCTCTGAATACAATACTGGGCCAAATCTCGCGGAATTATTACAATATATGACATCGGAATGAAAAATAGGTTATTATTCTGATATAGTTCCGATAATAATTAAAATTAAATGCACATGCCTTCTCATCTAATTAGTGCCAAACATGAATGGATTAACGAGATTCTCACCACTGTGTCTATAGAGTTACTGATCCATGTTTATATATTCCTCATCCATATCACATACATACATAGCTATACAGTATAGCCAATCCTACCGCAATACGTGCAACTGATTCTAACCACAAGATCATATTTTCGGATTAATTTACACCGATCGTAAATTGAATTAATATAATGTGTATATATATGTATATATATATATATATATATATATATATATATATATATATATATATATATATATATATATATATATATATATATATATATATATATATATGGTATGTGATTATTGTTTCCTTAACTACCTTACCAACAGCTAGGATATTTGGGGGTACGAATGAACAGGTGATAATGAAACTATGAAGTGATGCTAATAAGTAAAAGTACGTTTACAGAAACCAATGCTTTCATGCGGGACTCGAACCCACGCCCAACGGTGACTCCAGATTATAAAGCGTTGCCTTTAGCAATATTGAACTCAATTTTTCATCCGGCGCTCTTTATCTAACACTCTTTTATTTAAACACTTCTTCAATATTCAATATTTAATTCATTAAACGCACTCATTCTAATCTACATCAAGTAATATGCAACGTCGTTTTAGCCTATTTTATGTTAATTCTGATGAACGTTGGACTGTTGGGCCGAGTGCCACGCTCGTATTACATACAGTCCCTTATAGTCCGAGACGAGAGAAGTTACACACATTTGATTCAGTTCCACGGTTACTGCGGCAATGGAATCGCTAGGTATCATGGGCCTATATAGCTATTTGATTTTCCATCGACATAATGGTATTCATTGTTTCATGAATTGGTGCGACCGTTTTAAAACGACACCGTTTGGTTGTTTTAAAACTTCATATTGGTCTCGTCAATTATATAAATACTATATTTACTGAACAACCTGAACAAATTCAAACTCTTCAGTCTTTCCTTATGTATTGAACAAGAACTAAAATCCCAATTTTTGTTCAATCAATGCTGTTTCCTGTGGTATTTAATATATAATTAAAGTTCAAGTATTATTTGTATTTACTGAATAAATTAAACCATACAAATGAGAATAAAAATAATGAATTGATTTTTCTCTGCTTTCTCATACCTGCCGAATGTTTCTATTATTGGTGAAAGTCATAAATGTTACTGAGTAATCAACATATATCATATAAATATAACAGAAACACCAGAATCACAATCAAATATTATTCCTATACGAAACAAACGTATAGACCTTATCTATATATTTACATAAATATGTATGTAATTACCTAAATAATCATTACACACAATAATTTCCAATTCAATATTGTGTTTTCAAAAGTAAAATAGTATGAAATATAGATAAGAATAGAAATAATATAAAAACAATTGAAAAATAAAATAACAATATAAATATAACTGTGTATATGTAATATGAAACACATAATTCTCAGAAAACGTCATTATCTCAATTAAAAAAAAACATAATATTTCTACTTTCTTCTAACTATATCAAACAAAATACCACAAGTTCTAATGAAAACTTCACCGAATGCTTTGAGTTAGCTCTAAGTAATAACAAACCATTTAATATGATATCATTACACCTCTTCCTAACCTTCGCCGATCATTGTGTGGAATAGCACGGAAACAGAAACAATTACAGACCGATTGTTTCGATTCAGAGAATTATTATCCGCGATCGGGTGACAAGTCACGTGATCTGATTACTAGTCTAGGATGGTTATTAGGGTAGAATGTTTGTTATTGTAATTGCGAGAGAATCGGTTCATTATTCTATTGTCAGCCATGCAGTGCAGTTACGAACCTCGGGCCAAGAGCCGGGTCGAGTGCTTTGCTCCAAACAGCTTGGGCAAAGATGAAAACAAGGAAAGCGAGACGGCAAAAAGTAAGGTAACGATATAGTTGGATAATGTTTGGGAGGAATGGAGGGAAAATAGTTTCTATACTTGAAATTAGATAGGTTTATGGAAGTAATGTTTACCGTGGCAAATGTAGTGATAATAGAGGGTATAAACAACGATTTGATTCGGTTTCATCATTTGTCAATAATGTTCGAAATGGAATCTAATTTTAGATAGGAAAAATGACGAGTCAAACAGACACGAAAATAACAATTAATTTTCAAATTAATAATGAATAATTGAAATCAAATGAAATATTTGAATTGATTGAACTAATTATCGAAATTAATTGAATTATTAATTGTAATAAAGTCTTCGTATCTATACATGACTATATTCGAAGTGAGAACTATTTTTGTTGAAACGAGAATCGGTTCATGGAAATATAGAAATCAAATTGGCATTTATACACAATTTATATATATATATATATATATATATATATATATATATATATATATATATATATATATATATATATATATATATATATATATATATATATATATATATATATATATATATATATATGTATAATATATATATGTGTGTGTGTTCACGTTCTTGAAGTTTTGTTTATCGTTTTGCATATCCATTTCAAATTAAATGACTATAATATGGAATATACATGTTAAAGAGCAAAGTCTCATCATTCTATCTTCATGAAGAAAGTTAAAACAGATCGAAAACTTTATAAAGTATGTCTACAGTTACATGCATATAAACTACAAGTATCTCAAGTCGAAACGATCCATTATAATCCGTATCTTCCGCGAAGTGCGACATTTAATTCCGCTATAAACGTACAGTTCTTGTATATCAGATGCGCTCTGAGGTAAACTTTACAGACATTCAACTGTTTTCTGCGGAAACTACTCACAATATTCTACTGGATGGTAATCTGTGTTCGAATTTAATTAAGTTTACGCTCGTAAAGACGAAGACGAGGAGAATAAGGACTTTGTCTTTTACGATGGATCAGCTTGTACATTAGGTTACTTTGCTTGTTTCGTTGCTGTTTTTCGCGCATAGAAACTTCTCGGGAGCGAATTTATACATTTATATGTCATATTCCATTATATTATTTATAGAAACATATTTCATTAAATAGTTTATTCAATCATATCATAAGAATTTATATATTATATTTTTGATTTATATAACTCATGAATATTTGTATAAAGGTATGATGCACTTTATATACATGGAAACATATATTAATTTAAAAATTTATAATGAAAATTATAAAAATAAAAATTAATAGATTATAAAAATTTATATTATACGCTGACACCTCAGCTTTAGTATAATTTTATTTCAATGACGGACTTAATTCTATTAACAATTTCCTCAAACTGAGAACAATGAAAATATTTAATACAAATTAAATTTAATGATACCAATTAATGTTAGCCTAATATTTCATGTAATTTTACCATCTTTCCTGCCAATTAAAATCTTTTTAGCTATACACTTGGTATATTTTGAGTAATTTGTCGATTGAACCAATATGACGCCATAGATACGTGAGGAACCTAGCAACGGAGGCAATGAGTGAATTAATCGAGACTCAAAGGCTTTTTGGCGCATTCACAACAGATACATATAGAGGACATTTCACATCAATGGTTCCAACGAATCGTATTCAGGAAATTCTTCTCGGTGTTTTCAGAATTATTTTCATTTCTGTCTCATTGTGTAAAAGGGAAATAGTCCAGGCTCAGATGTATACCTAATTGTATTGATCTAATTTAGAAAACTATCCATTAGAACTTTTTTCTCATTAAAAGTACACGTTATTAGCACAAAGGCCTACTGGGCTGAATCCCGAAATCAGTAGAGAGAACGTGAGAATAATTTAAAATGGTTTCGAGATGGGAGAAATGGTGCAAGGAAAACGGCAAATTTCTAGAGGTTAAGAACATTCCTCTGTCGTTCATGTCAATACTGGAATAACTCCTAAAGAACAGGCCACAACCGACTCATTCCCACTATTCAAAATCTCCTAATAAAATAAACTTCCATCTCATCATATTTTCATTTCATATCATTCACCGACGGCAATAGATCGAAGCCATCAATATAGATAAAATAAAAAAAACAAGAATCATAGGCCTCCTCACCGATTGTCAATAGAATGAGATAATAAAGTCTAGCCGCGTCGGTTTTCATCTCATCATCCCATCATTATATATCATTCACCGACGCCAATAGATCGTAGCTCTCAGTAGACCTACAGTGTGTCTTTAACCTCATTATATATAATATAAAAAACAAGAATTCTAAGCCTACACACAGCGATTGTCAATAGACAGAGATAATAGCCTCACCTCATCGGTATCTCATCTGTTACGCATCTTAAGATATTAAAGCGGGTAATCAGGTAGGAGGATAAGGGGAGGGGGAGGGGGGAGGGGAACAATTTGTCAGATGAGCAGAGGACAACCTTGTCCAAGAGATGTATAGGTCCAGATGAAGCTGCACATGCGCGTAGGTGTTAACAGTGGTAATTAATAATACGAAGTCTTGTACAAAGATTAATTAATGGTGTGTGTCATGTGGAAAAATGTGTATTAAAAGAAAAGCACTGGGAGATTGATGGGGTGTAGTGGGGGGGGGGGGGGGGGGGGAGAGGTCGTTATACGGCATGCAGTCTCGTTATACATCAGTGTACAATTCGGTCCCCGCCAGCACAATCGGATCAGACGTACTGACTGACGGAACTATACTATTGCTATTTGGCAGTCGAATTGATTGGAAGTAATTAATCATTTTGTTTAATTATATGTTGTTGCTATTTAATATTTAACAGTTGGGCCAAGTCGGTAATTAGGCACACACATATATATATATATATATATATATATATATATATATATATATATATATATATATATATATATATATTTCAATATTTAAAATTATATATTATATATATATATATTTGAGAAGAAAGTAATATTTTGATATAGATGTTTTTGCTATCTTATTTGACTAACATATGGTAAAATCATGTTGCTTTAAAATCATCCAGTTTGGTATGATGAAACCCATTCCCTCCTTTATGAATGTAATCGTACTTTCAAATTACAATTAATTAGCACTTGTAGAAATAGATAATAGTATATAACCTACTCGCTTAAGTAACCATCTCATATTCAAATGTCTAATCATCATCTGAGTATTGTGAGAACTAAGATTATAAGGTAATAATTGATGTGTTCAATAAATAACAATTACTCATTCATTCATTTAATTTTAAATTTGTAATTAAATATAGGTGGCAAAAGTCCTTATTAGGATGAGAAATTCATAAAATGATGATAATAATAATAATTCGAATAATAATGAAATTAACAACTAACCCAACAAAAAGAATATATATATATATATATATATATATATATATATATATATATATATATATATATATATATATATATATATATATATATATATAAAAAAAAAAAAAATATATATATATATATATATATATATATATATAATGTATTATAATTATCATAGCTTATTCTAGTCTTCAATAGTCTTGTTGACGAACGAATATTTCACAACGTCCTTCCTAGCTTCTCTTGGTCTTATTCTGGAAATACGGTCTTTCTCTATTCTCTATCATTTCTCTGCAGTCTTTCTTTAATATCGCTCCATGCTCTAACAGGCCTATAATATACTCACAATATACATTCGTATACTTCATTCAAATAAGCGAAAAACAAAATTGAACATAATATTTGAAAAAGAAACGTAAATCCTACAAAATAAGAAACATTAAACCCCAGCAATTATATACACTCAGATTTAGCAATTCTTGATACAGCCTCGGATATTTAATTAAAACTTGAATTATCTATTAAAGCTCTCGAAATAATAGAGTATAATTTCTTTAATAACGACGTATAAGTTAATTAGTGAGACGGATTCAAATTGAAATCTTATATAGATTTATCCAACATCCGAAAAACTAATTAGAAAATGATATTAAAATAATCAAAATATCTCGTTTAATTTTCTCCGATATTTCATTATGCTATTATTTTCATTACACTTCTTGTATTGTTGTTGTATAGCTATACTTACAGTCACGGTGGATGTGAATTACTATTGGTACTCGTCAACATAAAACAATGCAGTATGAATACGCAAGGACAAAAGAACATGCGGATTTATATTATGATGCATTATAACTTATAGATAGTAGTTTATATACTAGGAAAACGCAGCATGTGCGAATTGTAGGATGAGCGAGATACTTGCTCGAAAATTATTTGAAAAATGTACACACACAATGGTTTTGAAACTATTGAGGCACGACCTTTTGATTGTACAGCACTAATTGATGGACCTCTTTTTAATTTTTTAATGATTTTTTACGCTATATAATTAGTTCAGGCTGTTGCTCTCCTGAATAGGTTCATATTTATTTCATATTTCATTTATTTTATTTGGATCTGAAAAATTTTACTATTATTTGTTTCTTCAAATCATTTGTTCTCATCTGTGTAAGACTCTCAGATGAAGTGTTTAATCTGTGCAAATCATCCGCGTATTTATTGAAAATTTGCTTTAATTTCAAAAAATTGTTTTTGTCACATTTTTCCTCTGAGGTGTTCTTATGGAGGTTCTCAAAATGTTGAATTTTTTTTTCTGGAAGTATGTGAACCTCGAAACCACATAGTATCGAGTGACAGAATGCCATGTGTGTGCATTCTTAGTTCTGATAAACATTCGTGTTTTTATTGAATACAATGATACACTCTTCGAATACAATCATTGGTCCACAATTACGACTCAGGATGAGCCGTAAACGACCGTTCCGAAGCTTCACCACTTCAAGACCTGATCTGAAGACGTGGTCTTGTCACCAATAAATATTTATTATATTAAAATATTCTAACATATTTCGAGCGATCAGTTTTACTCATTTATTGGACTTTTTATCCTAAGCCTATACTCATCCAAAAGCTACACCACTCCACTTTAATTCACTTTCAACTTAAACTTTATTTCTATACCTAGGACAGAAATTATTTTCTCTCATTTTCTCTTTTTCTCTTATCTTAAAATCTCAAATCATGTCTCCATAAGATATAATCTATTCTAACATTACATCACACATCTTCCTATCAAGACATAATCAACCAACAATCGCAAACCAAAAAGGAGAAAGTGTTGAAAATTGAATACTCCAAAGTCGATGTCTTTATCCTAATGATGATTAATGATCTCAACTGTTTATTCCAGGTCAGGGTCGTGTGAACCAACTGGGCGGCGTCTTCATCAATGGACGTCCATTACCGAATCACATCCGTCTGAAGATAGTCGAGATGGCCGCCGCCGGCGTGCGTCCCTGCGTCATCTCGCGTCAAATGCGCGTCAGCCACGGCTGCGTCTCGAAGATACTGAACCGGTACCAGGAGACGGGGTCGATCAGGCCCGGGGTCATCGGGGGGTCGAAGACTAGGGTGCTCGGCAATGACCTGGAGGCTAGGATTGAAGAGTTGAAGAAGACGAATCCGGGAATCTTCAGTTGGGAGATTAGAGAGAAATTGGTGAAGGTGAGTTCTTAGTTGAATTGCAAATATACTCATTACAGTGTCACATTTCCAATGGTGCCCCACCAACAGCTGGGTTATATGGGGGTACGAATGAGTAGGTGATTGGGAGATACGAGAGAAATTGGTGAAGGTGAGTTCTTAGTTGAATTACAAACATACTCATTACAGTGTCACATTTTCAATGGTGCCTCACCAACAGCTGGGTTATATGGGGGTACGAATGAGTAGGTGATATGGAGTGATGAAATGATGATAGGTGAAAGGACTTGACGAAAACAGGAAGACTCGAATACACATCCGTGCCGATCAAACTAATCGGTCACTATTATTACACTATTTCACTATCATATTGATATGGAAATAACTATGATGCGGTATCGTTTACTTCAATATGATATTTCAAGTTTGGAAAGAATGATAGATAGAATGAAGCGATGAAGAGAGAACGAAGGAAATTTACAAAAAGGCATGCCTTATGTGGGACTCGGACCCATCGCGCGACTTCACTTTCTAAAGCTGTGCCTCAGCTGAATGAGCCACGGGGAGCGTTTAGAATTTTCCATATCACATAACAAACCCTAAATCAAGACATACATGAATAGTATCAATACGAATCTGATATGTGTACCATTAACCTCACATTCTATTGTCTGAAAACCTATGAAAATAAACAGCACTAGATTAAGTTAGTAAACGATACAAGTCAATCCGATTGACCAACCATAAATAACAACTCTCTCAGATATAAAACGCGTTGAAATGACCATAGAGAGAGAAAGAGATAGAAACACTCGCTATCTCTGTTGCACTCGGCGCGCGGTGGTGAAAGAAAAACCGCAGAAACCTAGCATTATGTTCTTTCGGAGATGAGCATGATATACAAATTACATCATTTAGTCGCTATTATTCTTTGTGGCCATCATCACTCCGGTTCGGTGACTGCTGGCAGGCATTTCCATGGGGCCGTGACTTGGTACGCCCCCGACCCGCAGCGCGGCGCCACTAAATACCACGTTTAAACACCGCACACACACACATCTTTAATACAGGGGTGTACATCAGAATGGTGGGAGGATTTGGAGTATCGTATTAGGAATAATTTATAAGGTGGTGATTTGATTGGTGGATAGATTGGTGATGTGGAGAATTTAAAATGATTTGGGTTGTTAATTTATTGTCGTTGGAGAATTTTGCATATCGTGAAAAATAATATAATAAATCATCGTTGATTCAAATTGAGATGAATCCAAATTTGACATTTTTTAAATACTGTAATTTGGTTCAAATTTCAAGTTCCCATCCCAGTAGGAATCTGAAATATACAAGGAAACCAGACCCAGGCTTCCTGAATGACGGTTCAGTGTGTTAGCCACTCGACCACCCGTCTCAAGAATGATAAATTAGTTAAAATGCTGTGATCTGATTGGATAACATTTGTGCTGTAGAGATTGTTTTCTATATCTCGTCGAGAAATGTTATCAAGTAATAAAGTTGAACATTTTGAAGGCTTATATTTTCGTTCCCATGTATCTAAGTTAATAAAGTATGTTGAAGTTAGTGGAAGTATGTGGTATTATCCAGACAACATAGTTTCAACTTTGTTTCAACTTATGAACTTCATAATCAAAGAAAGAAATAATATATACGAAGTAAAAATTGATATTGAAGGGAAAATATCGATCTATATACAGATGAGAATCATTTTTTGAGGCGTATAAATTTCTGAGATGCGTAAAATCTTTGGTAACGATAAAGCAGCAATTCTTCTTTTCTGTCTTATCAGAGTTCATACTATTTTACATTTTTGAGATTATCAAGTGTCAACATAGAAAATTCGGAAATTTATAATGATTTTTGGATTAAGAATATTTTAGGATGAGCTTGACCCCACGATATACAAATCATCACCATCTTCAAGTCTCATTTATAAAATATCACGTAGTCCTAAATATATATGATCTTGTATCTTGTCATATGATGGAAAAATTTTACCAGAAATGTTTTCACATGACTAAACATGTACCTCACGAATTTTTTGTTAATACATTGTTGAATCGTGTGAAGGTTTCCTCATTGGTGTGACCTAAAACATTAATAGAAAATGGTTAATAATTCCAAGTCTGATATTTTTAACATTATTCGGAATTTTTATATTGGTATAAATATGTCTTTGTGTTGTGGAGATATATTTTCAATATTTTCTCTGTTTTTTATTGGTATAGTATCGAATTGTTTCCATCCGACATCCGACATTTTATATCCGGTTCATGAGAACATGCCCATAATTCACAGATAATGGATCCCGTTTCATGTTAAAAGGTTACCAACAAATTGAAATAAAGTTCACTAAATCGTAAAAGTAAAGGCATTATTATTTTTCTCAGAGTCGGTCGTTCCAACTGATTATTAGGTATTATAGTTAATTATTAGTTGAGGTTACGTTAATTGACAGAAATGATGGCAAGTTGATCAGCTAATTGTTTGATGCGCCAATTATCAGTTGGTGTAGGTGAATTTTATTTTACAATATCTCTGGCATTACAGAATTAGACATTGTTTCAGCATAAATGTATACAAACTTGACTTTCTTGTTGAATTTATTATTGTATATATAGTGAGATAATGTTCATAGCGTAGCTAAATATATTGCCGATCCATAAAAAACACGCACACGTAGATGGATATGTAAGATGCATGATGAGGTGAAAATAGTTGACTGCGACGGGTGAACGAGTGGCTAGCACACTGAACCGTCACTCAGGAAACCGGGATTCGATTCCCGCAATGGTCGACCATCCTCACAGACTTTTCCCTCTGTCGTTCAGGTTGATACTTGGATGGTTCCTTAACAACAGGCCACGACTGACTCCTTCCCATTATGCAAAACATCTAATAAAATAACTTTTTATGTCATCATGCCATCATCTCATTCATCATTCACCGACGCCAATAGATCTTGGTTCATAGAGGCCCATACAGGCTATACGTTGAACCAAACGTACGCCTACCTGTTGATCATTTCATTGGATTCAGTCTAGATTTAATTGCTCTAGATAATGGGCTATAGACCTATATATACATTTATTTTCACATCCTTCCTTCAAAACTGAAAATTAGTAATAATAAGTAGGCCTATCATTCTTGAATTTGAATTTAGTGAAATATATTTGTTAGAATATTCAATTCTACAGTTTTTCCTCTGGATTATTCTCATTGGGTTTTTCAGAATTTCGCAATAGTTTTTCTTAAAAGTGGACCATACCAATTTGTTCAAAAAATCTCTCACAAACCTTCAAAGAAAATTATAGGGCCTATTTGTGTATGCCATTGCATATCGCAACATCGCATATCGCAAAAGTATCGCAACGATTTTTTTTAGTCATTGGAGCTTGAAAGAAAATATAACAATCCCAATTCATGTTTTCTTCAAGAACAGAAGAAATTGAGTCTCTTATCTAAATACGTATGAATCAACGTTTTCTACAACAATTATGGAAATGCAGAATTGAAACCCAACAAAATCAGTCCAAATCACCATAATTGCACTATCATTAATTACATACACTAAACAACAGAAGTGAACAATGCCAGGAATGTCACGTGATTTTGTCCACCCATTATTAAAGACTAGGTACGACGGTCCCGTGTGTCGGCCTGTTATTAGGCGGGGAAGCGCGCCAGGTGTGCATTAGCGGGCAAACGTGGTACTAGCCACATTCTTCAGGCCGCCGCCAAGCAGTCTGGCTGAGCCACCGACATGCTTGGGGTAGCAATACCATTCGATATTTGAATATTGGAAATCGATACACTTGATTTTTATTGTATATATTATAGACCACTATAATCATGGAAAAAACGTGGATAGAATTATTTATAGGAAGCAGCTATAGCCACGAATTCATCAGGGAGTGAAACTAGTGCGCCTGCGCGAGAATCAAACAATAACCTAAAAATAACTAGATTAACCTAAATTCATCTAATCTAACTTACCTGATCAACCTAACCTACCCAAAACTAAGATTAACTTCCCACGAATAATCATGTATGAAGTTTTCCTCGACTTGGGAACCATACACATCAAGATTTTCGTGACATGAAAATTCGATACTTTTCGATATACTCCGGTATTCTTATTCATGCACTTTTCAACAAACTTAATTTATTTCGATCATTTTGAGACTTGAGAGCGAAATACGATAGAGAGATGATGAATCATTTAGTATAGAAATTCATTCTTATCTTTTCGTTTTTGAGATGTTCAGATATTTGGAAAATTGAATTGAGTGGTATTCATAATTCACTGTCTCAAAGATGGAATCGATAGGAAATACTTTTTTTTTATTTACACCCAAAACTTGACTTAAAGTCCCACACAAAGTTCCCTGATTGAGGTTAAGTGATTGGGTGATTGAGGTTCGTTCGGACGGGGAACAATAGAGGCGTTCTTAAAAAAATAATACTCACAAAATTATCAGAAACTTCTTTGTGGCACTTCTTTCTTTCTTTTTCTTTCTTTTTTTTACATTTTTATGGTTTATAAATTCATATGATATACAATGTATTGATGTAAAATAATGTTATATCAAGATGTCATCTCAATGGAGTTTATAGTTCAAAGAAACATATTATAGCGTCTCAAAATATTATGTAAGCACCAAACCTCGCCTTAAAAGGCTTGATCTATATTCTCTCCCTCCCGTCAAGAGCTTTGATATAAAAGGTCTCTCAGATGAGATCATTTGTACAGTTTTATTTTCACTTAAACTTTAACTAATACATATAATTATATCTTAATATTCTTATATATACTCTCCTTATAATTCCAACTAAATCTCAGTGCACGCCTACTGTTGAAATATGTGTAAGGCGTTACTTGAGACCGCTCTTTTGTCCTTGCATGCATATTAATACAGCTTTGATTTATCTACTTTAATGGTCACCAAGCCTATTAGCTATCAAAGACAGTCTCAAACATAGCAAAATGTGTCTGATCTTGATTTAAATACTTTTGTTATTGTTTTTAGCAGATGTGAATTGAGCTATCTCATAATTTCCAGCCTCTCTTTTTCATTAGTTAATGAATTAGCCATTAAATCGGTTAAACATGCGTCATAAAAAAATCTTTTCATAAAGGTTTAATACTTTTTTCTATGACAAAATTCATTCTGGGAATTGAAATCTGAAAACTCAGAAACGATAAAACAGAAGTTTCAAGCTCTAGTGTTATTTCTCACTTCTCACTTTTCCATTTCTTTAATCCTAATGTTACCTTAATAATGATGAATCAAGTCCCATCACTGAAGGTTCCTAATGAACCCCACCATAGACCAATAATTTTACTCCATTGCCCCACCAAGTGTCATCGTCGTGCTTCTATTCCAATACGATAAGTTTATGAGTTGATATTCTTAAAGGACATCACAATCCTGAAACTAGATTCTAACGATTAATGACAATATTCATTTCCCCAATTTCATACAACACTAGGAAGCATCATCTCAATTTCAGAAATGATAATTAATTTATTTGTCCTCCAGGACCAGGGACTTTTTCTGAGTCGTGACGTAGACATTACTCGATTCTGTTTATGCTTCTCTACAGAATCGATCTCTGGAGGACAAAATATCACTTGGGCCTGTAATTGAGATGATGATTTCTAGTTCTCTATAAATTTGGGGAAATAAATAAATATCGTAATTTTTCAATAAGCTGTGGTTTCAGGATTGTGATGACCTTTAAGGTCGTCATTTTGACCCAACATATATTGGTAATGTATACAAAGTAGTCCTACCACAACTTCAATACATTTCCTTCGTCGTATTTTCCACCCAATGAAGTCAGCCAAACTCTTTCAACCGTGTAGTCGATAAAGTAGCTGGCATAGAGAAGGAGAACTGTTTTACCCGCTAGGGATCTTATCTGATATTGGATTTCTCGAGGAATCTCTGCAAAGTGTCTTGTTGAGTGTATTAGTGTTTGCTAGACAAATGCCATATATACCATTATAGTGGGATGAGTGGGCACGAGGCAATTTCTAGCAATCTTGTGTGTTAATCGAACTGAATTGTCCTGTATTGACGCACCCCACTTTTTTGCCATTTTCTCCAAATAAAAGTCATTGATAGAAAATCTAACAACCAGAAGAAAATCAATTATTTATGATGGCGGACGATGAATGACCATGGAGGTTCAGATTACTATAAATTTGGAATTGCCGAAAGTGAAAATGAGTTATAAAATTATGTAAATAGCATCGAAAACTAAATTAGTAATAATGAAAAGGGGGATGATGAACAATAAAAATGAATTAAAATGGAATTTAAAGTTGATTTAAAAGCGTTGAAGAGACAGTTATGGAGAATATGCGAGGATTTATCCAAGATCATAAAGGCTGTTTCATGAATGAATGATTTTGATACAAAACTGACATTATATCGACCACGCCTAAAACGAATATTTCGTAAAACGTATACATTACAAATCACTTGGCAGTACATTCACCAAGCAGGGTATAATTTATTCGTTTTCTCCATTCTAGGAAGGCATGTGTGACGACGATACCGCCCCCAGCGTCTCGTCCATCAGCCGCCTTCTGAGGGGTGGGCGTCGCGACGACACAGACTTGAAGAAGGACTACAGTATCGACGGCATACTCGGAGGTAAGATTCTACACTTTATAATATATCTCTTGTGAAATATATACGATCATATTTTCACAGAATATGTTAGGGTATGGAGGCCTTCAACGCTTGGTTGGAAATGCTGAACAAATTTCAGAATGCAAGTACAATTAAAGCTGGATTCACATAGTTTGATGTCCAGGTTGAATGTATCTTTAATTGTGCTCAACGACCCCACCAACAGCTAGCTTAATGGGTTACGAAGGTTGTGTGACCATGGTTAAATAAAATGAGTTGGAAAAACTGGACTATTTTGAATCTTGATATTATATTCAAACGAATAACTTTTCAATAAGATTGATTACGGCCTTACCAAGGTCCAAATGGAGCGACGAGACTATTCTCGTTGAAACGTTGATCGTTTAAAAGAGAATTGAAAATAACTCAGTTTTACTGGGATACAATTTATGTTATTTATGAATATTAATATGTATAATATTATGCTAGGAACCTGACACTCCCAGCACTCTTTATAAACTGGAAGGAATTATCGTAGGCCTACTTATATATTTTTTGATGCTGCTTAATGAACCCACCAACACATAGGTTATATGGGGATACGAATGAGCAGGTGATAATGAAACTATGAAATGGTGATAAGTGAAAGAACGTTCCCAAAAACCATGCCTTATGCGGCACTCGAACCCACGCCCATCCTGACTTCAGTTTATAGCGTTAGAGATAGTTGAATGAGCCACGGGGGCGAATGTGAGATATCCAAAAATACTCCCATTTTTACTCACCAAAAACCCCTACCATTGTTGAACCGTTATTCTGAAGAACCTTCAAAAAATGATATTACAAATACGACTTCAAGATTAGAACATCTTTTTTAAAAACTGAAAAAAAATGTTTTTTCTCTACGACCTCACACGTTCATGGATTGTTCAGTCCATGGAATAAAAAAGAAAAACTGCTTCCAAATAAATAGATCCTGCCATTTTGTGTTATAAATCCTGTGAAATGGTTTATTGATTCAGGAAATGTGGTCTTGAACGCTAATATGGCTAATAGTCAGACCCCCATATAGCATGTCATGGATTATATCGGCTCCTTCAGACGTACAGTATACAATAGGAATGACGTACAATGCAGCGAGTAGTGGGCTAATCGGATCAAGGTAGGGGTTTCAGTCTCACTAATTTATACGTTTTTAACCTATGTGGTTTATTGAAAATAATTCAATATGAAACTCGTCTAGCTTGTCTTTTTAGCTCTGACCAACCGAACAACCCAAAATAAAATGGAACATGTCACTTAAATTATCTATAGGTATTGACAAAAGTCCTAATTTATAGTATTAAATAGATTAGCGAAATACGTTTTGAGATAATTCTACATTCTCTATAAACAAGTAAACCGTCCAAAATACACTATATCTGACTTTGTTTCATTCATCAATTACAGGGTTTTTACTTTATAACCAAATCTTCCACGGAATATATTTTATTGAAATTTCTACAATACCGGTATACTGACATTGAATTTCTACGTCATCAAAAACACATATTGTAAATATATCAACAGGTTTCAAACAAATAAATATTTTCAATTCTAATTCCAGCGAATTGTATATTCACTAAAACTTTTCTGGCCAACATGATACTGATTCTATTAAAAATAGTTTTTTTTCTTCATTTGGATAGAACTATATCTAAAATACACGCAAGCCCAACTACATGGCGAGATAACGTTTTATATTGGGTTATGAAATATTCCCATATTGACACATTTTTATGTAATTAAAACCTGAATTATAAAATCCTCACGATAAGGAGAGGCTAAGGATAAGGATATGGTTGAGAATGAGGATAGGGAGTAAGCGCCAAACATCAAAGTATAGTAAACTCTCCATAAAATACAGTCCATCTCCACCAACAACCTCATTGAACAATTCTACACATCGAGATTGTGTCTCCCATTCTGTAAGTATTGAATACTATTCTAACTCATTCGAGCTATCTCTTGGACAATGGTCAAGTGTTGGGTGTATGGCGAGTTGTGACGTACACAGGTGTGGCTGGGCGGGGGGGGGGGGGGGCAGGGCGTATATCAGAGCCGACTTCAAACGTCCCGCAGCCCAAGAATTAGCATCATCAAGCCTATAACCTATTACACACACACACACACACACTACCTTCGAACGACTTTGACTCATCCCCCACAAAAGATATCTTTTGCTTCTATTCATTCACTGACATTTCCAAACCGAGCCGGTCCGTTTGACTCCGTCACAATGCTTGACTCGGTTTTCTTTTTTTTTTTTTTTTTTTAGATATGTTATATTTTTATTCTTTTCCCGAACTCTTGTCTGTTTTGAGTGAGTGTGTGTGTGTGTGTGAGCGGTCGATAAAAGACGTCCGAACGACAAGGATGACGCGGGCCTGTAGCTTAGGACGGATTACTGTCGGTAAATTGGTGCCTTTAATGTACCGGATACTAGTGGACAGGCTCAATAAGTAGGATGTCGATTTTTTTATATATATATATATTTTTTTTTATTTATATGTTTCTTTAAAATCGACTTTGGATTGAATTTGAGAATATAGAGGATGTTTATGAATGACTATCCGCACATCATCTTGATCCTCACTTATAATGAGATGCTATTGGCACGATAGCACTAAGTGGCCAACGTCAGAACTAGAATAACACGGATTACGGGCGAGAGCGTCAAAGTCCGTGTGTAAAAGTTGGACTGTTTTTGACAGAAGACATTAGGTATTATTCTGTAGGTTTGTTGGTAACATTAGCATTGACTCTAATGATGGAGATTATTTCTATAACTATTCAATGAACATTAAACACTCGGATCATATTGAATCACATGATTTCATCATTTCGTTTTTATAAAATAATTAATCTAAATAATGTTGTTTTTTGGTATTTTGCGATCAAAAAGCAAATATATTCAGGCTTCTGTCAAGTGACGTAATTCATTGTTGAACGAGAGAGAAAACCATGCCAACCAATCACAATCTTTTCTATAGTTTCCCAGTTCGCTGAGTTGCTAAGGTAACGATTGTTAGGCATTCGTTACTCAATAGAAACTATACATTGAGAAGACAGGAATTAATTTAATGTAATAATGCGAATAATTAATTTGTACAGAATATTAATTACTGGAATGAATTCAATATACATATATATAGATAAAGAGATGAATGCATAATTCATACCACAATCCAGAACCAAATATATCTAAAAACCACAATACTTGAAAAGAGCATCTTTTTGGGGGGATTTTATTTATTTAATCATTTATTGAAAGTTAACAATAATTGAATTATACCGTCATATACATGCTCAGTAATATTTATATCAGAATTCCCAATAAACAATCTCTCTCTCGTTGTGCCCGAATGAATGACACAAAAACTTTCACAAAACCCGGCACCTCCACCAATGTTATTACCCCCACACGACATCTTTTCAAACGAAGTGTTTGTGTATGTAATATTATTTTCCCATGGTGTGAACCGATTGTCAACAGCCATGTGAAAGTCGGCGAGCACGGAAGTGAAGTGTGAGTGTCTAGGGCACCGTGCGGTCTCGACAAGGCACCGCCTACGTCGTCACGTTATATAGGTGGCCGCCAAAGATATATGTGTTCCTGATTTCTGAGGGGTTTACATGTCCTTAAACACGGACACTATTCTTCACTTCTACCTGTACGACAATGATCGTATTCGTGGTACAGTCGGGTATTATTGTTGGTTACTAACTTGTTACTAATATTTTAGGAGGAAAATACTATTATAGCGGTTTATAGTGATTATATAACATGCTCCATTGAAATATCTAAACACATTTTTAGTTCCAAACGACATAATGATAAGACAAAAACCAATCAGGGATTTTGAAAATGGAACATGAATATAGATAGCAATTACAAACAAATTTGAGCATAAAAGAAGAAATAAAATATTGAGAAAGTTGAGAAAATTTAAATAATATGAAAATAGTTAAGTTTCTTCAAAGTTTATTGGAACAATGATTCCTACTTCGACTATGTATGATTTTCTGAAATTATGATTGAATCTCGGATTATGTTCATAACTCTAGAAGATATTCCATATAATTCTCTACTTTGTTATTCATCATTTCATCCGTAGCTTTATAAAGGAGGAAAATGATTCTTACTTCGACTTTATTGAAGATTTCTTGGCATTATGATTTTATCTCTGATTATATGCTTATAACTCGGGAAGATTTTCAATCAAACTCTCTTCTCAGTCATCCTCTAATTTGTATCCAGCTTCGATCTAACTTTGGAAAATTAGGAAATTGAATATTCTGGAACGAATTCTGGAATAGTATCTCGCTCACCAATATACGAAGCCCAGTCATATGCAGTGATTGAGATCTTTTCCATGAAAATCCATGAAAAATCAAAATGAATTTATAAATAATCAAATTGATATGATAAATCATATAGCTACATATATTTTTTTTCCACAAATGTGATATACACCTCTGTAGAAACTTAATGAACTTTGGGATATATTCTCAATTCAATGTCTTTTTCATGATTTGAGTTCCATTTCAACATTTCTCAAGGTGTAATTATTGTATTTCTCAAAGTAGGATACATTACATTTCAATACATTTCGCCCTTATTCGCATGAAAATTAAAAAAAACAAGGTTGTTCATAAATGAAACTTTTCCAAAGGTATTTGTAAAACATGTACACCGACTGTACAACCGTCCTTTACACACAGATTACACCTGACTAGGGCAACTTCTCTTTCATTCATCCTTCCATTCATTTCTAGTTCCCACATTCACATAAAAAAATCACCGACACTTCTAGAAAAAAAAATATATATAGTGGAAAAATTTCAATCACCAAAGTAAAAGATCGGATAAAAACCTCTATTCGCCGCCTTTCTGTGTTTAAAGTCCAGATAAATTTAGCGGCATTTAGAAACAGGATTTCTGTGAGGATAATCCCATCCAAAGATCTTATTATATAACCTAATCCCATCATTTGTAACTTCTGTCAACGCGAATATGTACACAAAAGGGTGTACTTTGTCGCCAAATTCTCGTGTTGAAATCAGTTTACTCCTTAAAAGGGGGAGCATGCACGATCCTTATAAAAATAGAGAAATTCATCCTCATCACTTTTTCTGCTCACGAACTAGTGTAATTGAATGAAAAGGATGACAACTATACAAGATAATGTTATGCTCTTCAAGTAACATGATATTTTTTTCTGTGAATCCAATCAATTATTCTGAGATGATTCGTCAATGAATAGCGAATGTAATGGAATTCATTCATGTATTATCTTGAAACTGATGAGATTGTACAATAATAGAATCTCATATTATGATTAAAGAACATGACATTTTCTTGGGGTTGATAAACTTTTCATTCATTCACACTTTAGTGAACATAGAAAAAAAGTAAAGATGGATTCCTCTATTTTTATAAACACCGTTCTATGCGCCCCCTTAAAATGATGTACCAGAGTGACCGAAATTTCCACACATATCACACAGAGCAATTGCACAAAAACATTTCACTACTCGTTATATCAAATGACATGATGTTAGATTATTCGGGCGGGAGTTAGTGATACGGGCCTATGCTGCATCAGTGGTAAAGTCTTGTAGATGGTGTAGCATTGATCATGCGGTTATATGAAGGATGTTTTATGACATAGTGTGGTTGAAAAAGATTTATTAAATTGCTTCCAGAAAGAAATTACCGACTATGAATATACCTCAATACTAAAAAACTATAACTCTATAAATATAGTCGTCAATATGATCAGCGGTTGAATATGCTTAGAATATATTATTCAAATTCGAATATAAACTTTAGGAACTATAATTTCGTGAATTTCGAAAGTGAACGGCCGTAGATTTTATAGTTTTACATACATGGAAAATGTCAATACCTATAACTAAAAAATGTAAACATATGTTATTGTAGGCCTATATTTTCCTAATGATAGACAAATAGTTATACCATAGACATATTTTATTTCCATCAGCAGAATTACATATTACTCTATATTGTAAATTCAGATTCAAATCTATTAGCAGTTATTGGCTGGTGTGATTCAAGGTTCCTTGAATAGTACCAGGGCGCCGCCCTGCTGCGCCCTGGCCCTCTACATCTCTGATTGAAGAGTTTTATTGAAACCAATTTACCACAATACTGATCGACTCAATTGACTCAACGTTCGACGAATAAATCTCACCTGACAGTCAATGAATAAGACAAGAACAATCATACAAAATCACACGCTGATTATTCATATCCATATACATGTAGCAAGACCATCACTCACTCCATCGCCTTCACTAATCATTTCCCGCGCGTTCAAAAGTCAAGTGATCGAGTAAAAACTATATGGACGGTATTTGAATTGATAATTAGCGGATTTTTAGCAATTGTTTGCCAATTTACTTCCTATCACCGTTCTTCAATTATGTATTTTACGTGCCTAACTGACAATTAGTTGACCAAATTAGGAGTTCTTGTAAGTGGACCTAAAAGCCTATAGTCTCAACACGAAAGAACTCTTTCATATTATCTTCAAATCATGAGAATTGATGAGAATTTACATTGGGTTTAACGACGCTCTGTACAGATGACTATTGGTTGGCATCGGTAAATCATATATGAGAAGATAGGATTATGAGTTGATACGTTATTATACATATATAGGCCCTATATTATCAGGTTTAACGACGCACTGTTATGATCCGTTATTTTATTAGGTGTTTTTGTATAGTTTAAAAGAGTCGGTCGTGGCATGTTGTTCAAGGAACTATCCCATTTTAACTATCCTATCCCAGTAGGGAAAACCCGAAAAACCTGTTTCAGGAACCATGGCAGGAATCGAACCCCACTCTCCTAAATGACGATTCACTATGCTAACCACTCGACCACTCATCACATTACTTTCAAATTCAAATCACCAACAAATCGACAACGATCAACACGAACAACGAGAAACACCAATGATATCGAAACATCAAATGAAACTACTTCAAAGATCTCAATGCGCGATAAAGATTCGATCTCACCTCTCGGTATTTAATCTCCTCTCGCGTTGCCTTTTAACTCCGATCAGATCCGAGCTGAGCACATCTGAGCACAGCTGAGCACAGCTGAGCACAGCTGAGCACAGCTGAGCACAGCTGAGCAAGTTGATTACAGCTATTAACAATCATGCGATTCCAAGCCGTGATACATATTAGCTGGATAGATCATATTCGTATCTCATATGGGGGCAAAGGGTTCCGCCTTTTGACATCTGCAGGCTCCCTGCCGAGGTGACATGAACCTTCTATCTCTGTCTGTCTCGCTCTTGCGCACTAGCTCGAGCTCACTTTAACACAGCCAGGTGAGTTATGCACTCAGCAGGTACAAGTCTGCTCATATATATATATATATATATATATATATATATATATATATATATATATATATATATATATATATATATATATATAATATATATATATATATATATATATATATTATATATTAATATATATATATATAATATATATATATATATATATATATATATATATATATATATATATACATATTATACATTCATTGCATTCATTGAAAATTTGATTGCGAAATTTGATGTTCTGACTTTTGAATGACCGTCTATATAGAAATTTCTCATTTTCTTCCATCAATCTAACCTTAAGATTGAAGCTAACATTGAAAATCAAACGAATTTAATACTTTCTATCAAGTTTTTCGTACTATTGATCTTAGGTTATTTGGTTTCAAAATGTCATGCTGTAAATGGCCTTATATATATGAATATAGGAATGAATCACTTTCTTCAATTAAAAATGAAATAACATCTACAAAATCATCTACCTTATTCAAATCCAACTATATTTGTTTATAATCCCCGTAAAAATAATGAAATAAAAATTTCATTTCAATTAAATACTATTTACGATTACATTGACGCCGCTCGCTCTGCCCCCTCCAGTGCACCCATTCTATAGACCTTGTTCACACGTACGTAAGCAAGCACTAAACATCTCCCCGGCCGACATTGAGCGCAGTCTACCGGAAGAAGTTAGCGATCGGGCTCAATACACTCTCAGATACAGCCTCTCACAATGCCATGGACCACCCCAAGAGATAAGCCAAGGCGGTGGACTTTGATCTTAGTCGCCAGTTGTACACAAATGTGCACTTCTATAATGGGACAATATACAAATACCTGTTGACTGTTGTGATTCGGGATCTTGTAGTGGGATGGACTTGAATAATTGATACTACCTTTTAGTGGAGAATTCTTTATGGGAGAAAGTTTTCTTACAATATTTGTTGGGTTATCATTATTGTATTGGTTTTGGTATTAATTTTCAATTTTCGTTTTTTTTTCCATTTTCAGAAACCTATGTTATTGAGTGAAAAGTTCACAACTCCAATATAATTTTAGGTTCTTTGTTATTAATATGACATTTTATTTTTGTGAATTCAATCAGTTTTGAGATAATACGTCAATGAATTTCATCACATTATTTTCATTCATTGACGTATTATCTTGAAACTGGTTGAATTCACTGAAATAAAAAGTCATAAAATCTCTCCCCAAGCTCCTCCCAACCACCCTCTGTATTTGTCTTGGTATTAATTTTTTAATTTTTTTCGATATTGGGGTTGATATGTTGATATGTTTGATAAGTTGATACGTTGTGCCCTTGCAAAATGAACTTACCTAACTTTGCTAGAAAAGTATTAAGAAATGAAACAAATTGGGTTAGCGACGCACTGATGAGAAGATGAGGTGAAAGGTCATTTTCTTGGCTATTTTTGGAAAGTGGGAAGGAGTCGGTCGTGGCCTGTTGTTGAGGAATAAGGAACCGTCCCAGTAATAACCTGAACGACTAGACCACGAAAAACCCCTGTTAGGATCGTCGACCTGGGGTTCTGGAATCGAGCCCCGGTCTCCCGATTGACAGTCAAGTGTGTTGGTCACTCGACCACACGTCCCAGTCTCTCTGTTTTTATTATTCTTTCATTATAAATCAGTTATAAGGAGGTTGAAATAAAATTATTGACATAGATTAAAACTTTACATGATACATCCTTGATTCGAATGAGGATTTAAATTCAATTTGAAATTTGTGTATGAATAATTCTTAGATTGAATCGAAGTGGCAGGAATGATTTTTTTTCTAGCCTCTCAAGTCGTAAATAGTAGGTATTGATTTGTAATTATTTTCGAATATAAAATGAAATAATGTATAAAAGCACGTGATTAGTTTAGTCAGGCAAGCCAAGTCAAGATGGTCGTCAATGTCGAGAGTCGAACCCCGGCCTCCTGAACGACTTGTCCCCCCCCCCCTATCTAAATAACGACCTTCCTTCTTCCAACTTGTAGACCTAATACGAAACTTTGTACTCTTTTACCACCATTATACCACTGTCTCTAATAAACTCCGATTCAAATTATAATTATAACGCCAGTTTATTATGAAAATGACCCCCCCCCTTAACCCCCCACCCCCCCCCCCCCCCTCCAACACTACATTCCAGCACGTGCCCAGGTACCACTAGCGGTGTCTCTGAGAGAAAACTCTACACCCTGCATCTTGTAAGATGACTCCACGAACACCTCTTCCTCCAATGTTATCGCTGACGTTACGTCACGACATCTTACAAGAGACGAGGTGTAAATGTCTGTACCATACCGCCGTTGCATGCACCTATTAACAATGATAATAACCCTTGTAGAGGCCGCCGCATGGGTCTCTCATATCACGCACGGTGTGTGCCCTTTAGCTACGGAATATGTCTGTATGGCGTTTGATTAATGTCAGCCAGAACAATGACTTGGGAGAGGTGAATAATTGTTAAAAAACGATCATCATCTCATGTTGATTTCAAATCAATTAAGTTGAGATTAATTACATAATGAGAGAAAGATTATTGAATGTCGGTGTTATTATATGTAAATTGAATGGTTGAGCGTGAAATTAGTGGATTTGAATGTTTATATTATTTGAACGATGCGTGAAGATTTACAGGTGTAATTATGAATATGTGGCTAAACTGGATTTTTTTTATATATGTGTGTCAATTTTAATTATTATTAATATACAAGGTAATGTTCACTTGGAAAGCTAATACGAAAGTGTAGCTTCCACAAAATGGGAGTAACGCAGATTTGAAACCGCTTTTTTTCGAAGGAATTGAAAAAAAAAATCTTTTCATAAAATTTGTATTCAACATTAGTTTCATTAGTACCTTGATATCATAGAGTGCAGTCTACACTTTCAAATACCTCATTAAATATATGTTCAAGATATTTGATAATTGAATAATTGTGATTCTAAGTCCACGGGAAATTAATGAGTAGGTCTACTTTTTAAAAAATCTAGTACGACATGAATTGAGGGTATTTAATATACTATTGAATATTATTTTTTTTGACAGCTTATTTTTTCGTGAAAGACTTCACAATTATCAGCTGTTTTTTTACCGACATTTTTACTGTCAGTTTGGTACAGTCTTGTTGAAGATAATTAAATGTCGGAATGTTTATAATTTCTCAATACCCCATCAACATCTGAGTTATACGGGGTTACGAATGAGCAGTTGATAACAATGGAGTTATGATAGGTGAAAGAATGTTTGTAATACATCATGCCTTAAGCGAGAGTCGAACCCACCTCCCCTTAGCTGGACAATCCACGGAAGTCGGACTGTGTCTTGTTCTTTTACTTCTAGACAAGCTCCAAGAAAAAGCCCAATATTACTTTTCATATATATTTTTGATAAGTTTGATAGGCCTATTAGCAAATCAATAATTCACCCACAAAACTTCAACTTTTTCGATTATTATATTTTGACCTAACCGAGTTTGCTTATGGTATCGTCTCCCGGACTCGAACCTAGTCCTCCTAAATAAATTCAGCTCACCCTTTTATCACCTTCCAGACCATTACGAGCATATATATATATATATATATATATATATATATATATATATATATATATACATAAATAGGCTCAGCTCTTAAACATCATGTTTTACATCATAAGGTAACACATGTTAAGAGTCAAATTCTCACTCTTTTACACGCCCACCTTCGTCTCGAATAACATATTTGAATAGAAACACAATCCCCCCGCATCACTAAACCAGTATCACCATACTCGCGACAGCCCCCCCCTCCCCCTCCCTTCCCCCTCCCCACACCCCACATACTTATATGTCAAAAGGTATTACATATAAGAAACCCTGCGGCTTGACAGAAGTTACCATTTATCACTATGCTATGTAGCCCACACACCTTGCAATATATTCATCTCGCTCACACCTTTACCTATTGTACATATCGCCGTCTTCGTCTGCGCGGCAACAACTTGATATGGTGACGTGATCTTTAGTGCTTACATGTATACAGCAAATCAAAGCACCTTTGAGTATATGTATTATTTAACAGTGACTAATAAATGTATTGGACAAGCAGTTTAACAGAGATTATAATATACATACCCCCACCCCACCCCTGTGGTCACTAATGGTATGTAGCACTCTTGTCAAGATGTCGGACTTTTCAAGTCCTGTCTGGGATGCCGCGGTGTTAGGGGGGGGGGGGGGGGGGGGGATAAGAGTCCGAGTGAGACGTTGTCATCGCATCAGATAGTGGTTGGAAAGATGGGATTAAATTATTAGATACTTTGGAGATTTAGGTCTGTAATATAATCTGTAGAGAAAGGATGTTTTTTTTTATGGAACAAAAAATACGCGAAAATCTTGCTTTGGGTCGGAGCTGTTTTAATATGCGGAGGAGTTATGTGAGGAAATACCTTTTTCATTCAGCTTTAGAGAAGTCTATATATGGTTTGAGAGAGGATAAAAACCCACTCGTTTTTATGTTATAAAATACATTTGGAAATATTCGATATAGATTTGATGATTTGATTTGAATCATCATTTGGATGAGATTTTGTAGTTGTAGTAATTTAAAAGATTCAGTAGATTTTCTACTCATTCTGAGTGTATATCATATACTGTCGCTTCTTGAATTTATCAGCTAAGAAAAGTTGTTTTAGAAACTGAAGTCATTTCGGACCTGTGTTCGAGTCCCGCACAAGGCACGTGGTTTTGTAAACATTATTCTGCTACACATGATCTGTTGGCAGCACATCAAAATATCGAGAAACCAACCGTTCGAAATCCCATATCTTCGAAAATCTTCTGTTTTCCCATTTCGTATATCTTCTCTTTTTATCCCATATCTTCGGTTTTCATCGAAAAACCATTCATTTCCTCGACAGACCAGATCATCGAAATCCCTATCTAAAAGGACTCATTTCATAGATAGTTCTGACATTTAGATCGTTGAACATTTGGGTTTTCGAACAAATGGGATTTCGATTAAATGGTACATAGCGGATCCGCTGATTCGTACTCCCAAATGATTTAGCTGGTAGTGTGGTCGCTATCGCGACAATAATCGCCATCACAATACTCATGCATCTGTTCCTCCTCTGTCACAGGTCGAAGTGCCGACGACTCGGACACCGAATCGGAGCCTGGCATCGCACTGAAACGCAAACAACGCCGAAGTCGCACAACCTTCAACGGCGACCAACTCGAAGAACTAGAACGATCCTTCCAAAGAACTCAATATCCAGACGTGTACGTCCGCGAGGAACTCGCCCAGAAAACCGGCTTAACCGAAGCCAGAATCCAAGTCTGGTTCAGCAACCGACGCGCCCGTTGTCGGAAACATGCCGGCAATATCCCTCTTCCTCTACCCACCATGGGATATCAATATTCCCCTAATATGGATAGTCCCTCAGGAGGAATGGCGTTACAGAATTCGAACTGGCAACGGGGACAATTTGCTAATTACACATCGATAATGCAGCAACAACATAATCAAGCTTTGGAACAATCATGTCTGGGTACGCCACCGTCGCTGTCACCCTCCGCCATGTTGTCTAGCACGCCGTCTATGAACTTGACCATGCCGTCTAGTGGGGAATATCAGCCTGCTGGGATGTCTGAAGGGATGTGGGGTGCAAGAGTCCCTCAGGAGTCCTCCTGGAATGGTCATGGACTCCCTACGATGGGATTCGGGGATGCGGGGTACGGGATGTTGGGGGGGAGTGATGGTTTTATGAATGGGGGACAGCACTATGGTAGTCACTTCAGTGGTGGTCACCAGAGCTCGCATCATCAACATCCTGGCCAGTTCAATCCCTTCAATAAACAAAGTGCTGCGTCCAGTTTGGGTATTTATTCGTGAACAATATTTGAACAATTATGGAAGAATTTGAGATTTATTTGAATAATATTTTTAGTTAATTGCAAGATGTGTTTTTATTAACATCGATAACTTGATAGTCATTGTATCCCAATCAAGACTGTGGCTGACAAAGTATAGTATCGTTTGAACGGGTCAGCGCAAAAGTGATCTTACTACCCCAATCGTGTATTTAGAATTGTATATTTTGCCCTGTATATTTATTTTAGTGAAATGGAGACTTGATTTTGTCATAGTAGAGAAATATTTAGAATTAACAATTTCCTAGAATTGTATATATCAATGAGATCACTTTATATTATTGGCCAGTGTACAATCATATCAAACATTATTCAGTTCAATGTGGAACAATGTGAATCAGGAAGGATTTTACAAGTATTTTTATAAGTTTGTGAGATATTTCCAATAATTGAATTTATAAAAATCCATATTTTATAGACTCAAATATATCTTATGCCACAAACTATTTTTTGGGAGTATATAAATGAACTATTCATCATGATTTTTGACTAGAAATCTCCTTGAAATTCAACTTTGAAAACATCTTTCCAGTCAACAATTGATTCCCAAGTGCCTCTACACATGCGTGTACTTAACAAGGCTATAACATGTAACAATACACCCTATTGCCTTACAATTACATATGTTTACAATATATCCGAGATCATCTTCAAATCTATTGAGAATCACAGATAACCACTTCAATACTGAACAAGGTTCAAACATTCTACTATTGTCGTATACTTTTTGTTACACAATGATGCGCAAAAACATTTTCAAAAAAAACGAAAATCATATTTTAAAATAAGTCAAGTCACCGAACTAAAAACTCAATTTCATATTTTCGACTGAATAGAAAAATGATCAAATATTTTCCAATTCTTTTTTCCCAATAGTCACATATAATATTTTCTTTGTATGCCGTCATGACATAACAGTATTTGCCATCATTCTTCATCAATCATTTCTCGTGACAAGAAAGCTGGCATGTCTCTCGCAACGACCTGTTGCTGACACGTGACTGCCTCAACTCATCATTCACAATACCACTTTTCAATTATTATCTTCTCAAGAGTATTTGCGATTCCATTCAGTCCAGTAGAACTTTTCAATGGTTGGTACAATTGCCCCATGCAAGCGGTTTAATAAACTAGCTATGTAACTGCTGGGAATGTATCTGATTTACAGTTGAATGATCATGCTATTAAATTATTGTATTTTCTTTTCTAGATATATCTCAGTTTACGATTTTTTTTTTCACAAATATAAGCTACCAACATACTAAACTGAATTACGCTATGCATACTTGTATCCATAGAAATAGAAGGTCGTCTACCAATATAACAAATGTAAATACAACTGTAATATTAATTTATCTGATTTTTAGGGTGTCAATATTACTGATAATGAGGTTTACGATAGTAAAACCAACTGCATCTTTCAAAAGTGTTAAATCCTTGAAAATGCATCAAGATAATAATTGCCGAAGTTTTTCTAATCATTTTGTTGGTAGACTACCTTCTTCTTTCGAGAATATAAGTATATAATAATGTGCCTTGGTTCTGACCTATTTTTTTTGTCAAGATGAGATGTGATAACTTGTATCTAGTATGATTTACGAACTGTAAAAAGTAGAAACTTGATAATATAAAATCTAATTGATGGTGTTAAATTATGTAGAGATTGCAAGTTCATACATCAGTACCTTTACGAGGTTTGTCGGAATGAAATCCTACAGTGCTATACAATATAGTCAAGTATGGATTTGTACTTCATTACTTTTATAAGTCTACTTTACTCGTACTGTATAAGAAGGTATACAATTTGGCACTCCAAACAAATATCAATGGACAATGTCCATCCATACTTATAGTCCATCAATGACGAGCTTGCATATCGGCATACTGGATAAAGGATGTAAAACATCCCTGGGATACATTTGAACAAATAATGACGTCATTTTTCCCCTAATTTCAGAGAAAACCTAGAAATTATCATCTGAATGTCAGAAATCATAATTATTTTATTTCTTCTCCAGATATTCTGAGGCATGACATAGGCATAACCTGATTCTGTATTGAAACATGAACAGAAACGTAGTGTCTACGTCACGACTCAGAAAAGGGGGCGGGTCACTCATGAACGACAAATATATTGATTATGATTTCTGAATTTGAAAGCATAATTTTCAGTTTTCTCTCAAATAAGGAATAAAACTGTCTTCGATATTCATTATAATCCAGCCTTAGGGTTGAGATGGCCTTTAATTTAAAACGGATTTTTGGAGAATATGATGAATTGATAGGGATGGAAATATTGAGATGTACATACACATGTACAGCCATTTCAAGAAATGTGTGAAATCCTATATTTTCTCCTTGGTATAATAATTATATGTATATTTTTATATAAGACTATATTACTTTATATATTTATAAATGACTCAATATGAACGGTAAAATAAAAGACTGATACAGAGAAACAAATATGTGTGTTTTTTACAGATATTTTATTTATTTCATGACAATTGTTAGCACTTGGTGATAACAAAAAAAAAGAAAAATACAATGCTCCATTAGAGTGGGATGGGATTCTTTACAATCGCTTATTCAATTATTGTATTCGTTAACAACGCGGTTGAATGTGAACCAGAAAATGTCCACAGAATCCTTCAGGAATGGCAACATCAATCGAATTTCCGAACAATTATCCGAAAATGACGATGTTTTGTTTTAGGTATAGACAATTGTAACCCTATCATCGATTGGACACGATTGAGCAGTTTTCAATTGATACATTTTGAACGATCAAGTGACAGCTGATTGAGAAATGAGACGTAGAAATAGTGTCGTGAATGTGGTAACATTTTAGTAGGCTTATACAGCCTTAAGTTGAAGGAATAAGTTTAGGCTTAAGTTTAATCGTGTATGGGCCTTTATACCTGTGAAAATGTTAGAATCTGAGACTGCAAATATTATTTCACGTCATCTATGTTCATCCCGTATCAGAATTTTCATATCTCCTATAGCGTTCACACGTTATCATGAAAAACCTGGCATTCCGATAAATCGACTCCATTGCACTCTTGATGTAAGTTTCCGAGTTCATTGATCAACTAGTAGTTGTGTTTGTACAAGTCTTCCGAATCACGTGATACAATTCAATTTGTTTGACGAAATCTCTCATCCACAAATTCATGGTTCACTTATTTTAATTACAGCGTCCGCTCTTGATATAAAACAAAACACTTGTCTTCTGGTTCAAATGAATGAACCATTCACAACACAAACACTGGCCTTCAATCATTCTTGGGTAGATCCATTCGTCTATGGAATGGCATCCCGAAAAATAGAATGGAGACACTACTCAAGCCCGCTGCCTTCAACAAAATGTTGACAGATCTTAGCCTTTCTAATGCACCCAATATGTTTTTGTAATCTAATCACCTTCATCTACCCATTTATTTTATGATCATAATTGTATATATTAATCATTCATTCATTAACCATTCATTCGTTATTATTATTTCATATTTCTTATTCATATTCATATTCTTATTGGAAAGAAAAAAAAACTGCCACCGGATGTGAGTCCAAAGCTGTAATTAGTAAAATAATAATGTAACAGGTAAGTGAACGAGAAAAGTTGACGAGCTATAAGTTCACTTTGTTTACTTGTTGTTTTCGCCCGATGATTATTAGTATGGATAGCGTGTATCTATGACTGAGTGAATCTAAAGTAGGCCTACTCAATCCTATTTTGATCCCTTTTCCTGTTTTGATTGTGAAACCAATACTATACGTAACTATAACCATTATAGAAGAAGGCTTGGATGTATTTATTGTAATCTCTAGTTGCTGAAATCTGTGCAATGTTTCAAATGGAATTCCATCTTCATGGCATTCCATCATCAAATATATTTCATTATGTTCATCTTCATTATAATATTCATTTCATTGCTCTCTTTTTATTAAAGGACGCTTCACTGTTGATATGTAACATTAATAAACGTTCTTCATTAACTTTTATCAGAAAATGGCTCGGAGAAATTTCATCTCGATAAAAAAAATGGAGAAGAGAAAAATAAAAGAATATGTAAAACAGGATTCAGATTCTAAAGATTCTTTCGAGGAACTTTTGAAGAATTGGTTTTTCGTTAGTCAGGAGCATAGAAGGACTAGACATGTTATTTGTGATATAAAATTCATCCAATGTCTTCAAAATTTGGATTTTTCTAAAAATCAACGATTGCATGAATTTTGCCACATCTGTAAATCCTGTAATCACTTTGTGGATGAAATAAGGTGTTAACCTCTGAATAGCCTATTCCATCAAGGCCCTGTACAAGTCCAGTTAGCCTCAATGGTGACAACAAATTCTAAGTGCCAGTTAGCGAGTTACTCTCACTTTGGCACTGAATCAATTTTGAATTAAATTCCAAATTGGAACCATTTTTGCATTTCTTTTCTCCAACTCATGACTTCTATTCAAAACTCGACTGACTATAGTTCCTTCTTATCATATGATATATTCATTTTGCTAATTGGTAATTTCTGTATTCTTTTTCAATGGCACTGTTTTTGCCAACTAATTTACATTCCTAAGAATATTGTCCTGTACGCCAAACATCACATCTTGAACATTGTGAGTTTTTTTTTTTTTAAATGCATCCTTTCTGTGGTGGGTCCACTGTATTTGTTTGCACACTGTATATAAATATCTGCATTATTAACACTCTGCCATCACAAAGAATGGCTGCCATAAGCGACACAGAATAATGGGGCAATTGATAGAATAATAGAAAAAACCAGTAATGAAACAAGAAAATGAAACTAATTTTAAAATAGCAGACGAAAAGTAGAACAAGAAATGTGTTGAGAACTATATAAGCCATGTAGAAATAAATAGAAATGTTATTAAAATTATAATAAATACAAAAAGTGGAGGGGGAGTTACTTACCCTTCACTTCTTACATGCCTCACATCGTTCGCCGAGATGCTTGACAAGGGTTGTGATGGGGTAGTCTGTTAGGGGGAGGGGGGGAGGGGGGGTTGGAATACAAATTAATGAAGATATTATGTTAATTAGTAGAAAGTCGGTGATTCTCAACGTTGGATATTAATTCTGCTCGTAGCTTAAGTTGGTAACAGAGTCTACTTCACAAGGATCAACTACCGTCATCATGGGCTGAATATTAACTTGGAAGTTAATTAAAGCCACTCAGCGAAACACCAAATATGTAATATAAATTAAATATAAAATTAGTTATTTTCAAGTCTTTGATTAATTTATAAAGCCTGTAAATATTGAGGGGGTTCATGCACGGTGCATGCTTATGAAAAATGGAGAAATTCACCTCCACTAATTTTTTTCTAGTTCAAAAACCAGTGTAATTGAATGAAAGTTCACATCTCCAAGATAATGTAAAACAATCTCCAATAATCTCCAAGATAAAAACAAAATCAGCGTCCAGGTTCCACTTGCTGCTAGCGCAACTAACGCTTTTATATAGAACCAAACACGGTTCAACAATGCTAACTTGCACCGCAGTCACTCGTATCTACATCTAATTCGAAAGAGAGTCATGAAATCGCCACCAGCAATCGGGACAGTTTGACCACAAGAAAGCACAAATACCGGCCATGTTATCAGTATGGTAGTAGGTACACTTTGTTTATAATATTATGATCAAGTCTGTTGGTATCACTACATCGTGGTAGTCACCCGACATTATAGGGAAAATCCCAATTTAACTCCACGACTGAGGGAAACTTATAAAACAAATCTAGCAAGGTGAATGACCAAGGTTTCTCGATTCATCATCTATAAAGTGTGTGTTCCAACGTCCATTGTATCTCAGTTGATCGATGCGATACTCAAACTCCACCCCCCCCCCCTCCCCCCCCCACAACCCTTCTTTCTCATCAACCTCATCGTCTGGCTCGTTGTCTTGGTTTTGTTTTGTACTCTTCTACTGTCAATATAAAGCGAGTGACACTTGTATGAAGGCAAGATGCGAGCACACAGAGAGAGCTCTCGCGACAAGACAGGAGCAACAGCATCTTGAGGCTCTGAGAGATGAACTGTCCTGTTGTTAGGGATACGGAGGAAACCTAGCCTCAATCGGGCGCTCGATAATGTGATCGTGATCACGGGAAATTGTGTTCATTTTGAAGAGAAAACTAAACGTGTGTGGAGGCTAAAACTAGAAGAACGTTGTATAATCACGTTTTATAAAATTGAAATATATTGGAATATTATTATTATCATTATTCATTCATGAATTATGGATTTGGACCATAATAGTCGTCACATAATAGCCTTATAGTTAAAAGAGTAATAGCATAATAACATAATACTTTGTTATGAATGCTAGTCCTTAATTTAATAAGGATAGATCCCTGAATATCTTATAGATCCCTGAATATCTTATAGATCCCTGAATATCTTATAGATCCCTGAACAGTAATCAGAAATTTCATCAATAGCCAACAAACCAAAGAGTATGAAATACATAAAATTACCAACTTAAAAGTATCTTCTCCGTACATTCGTACATTTCATCAGAAATGAAATGGTCATCATGGTCATCAACCATAAATTTTATAACCTTATCTGTTTTTTAGGGATCATTACCATAAGCATCTTTGAGTCTCTGAAGTGACGTCACCTATTGTTGTAACGAACTGACAACAATATCCACTGAATTATAGTCTCCAATCGCAGCTTCCGTAATAATACCTCCCCCCATCTTTTCTAGTTGCCATGGTAACCAGACGAACATGCTATTTTATCTTACTATCAAGTGCTTTGAATTCCTTAAAAACCTTGCAACGTATATGCCACGTGTGATTGCCACTGTCTTCCCATTCTAGGTTGTTTATTCTGCAAATAATACGGTTGTCACTTACTCCTCCTGCCTTTATTGCGTGTTTTATGTGTCATTGTTGGCGTCTACTCTCCTACAAAACAACAAGATGACACGACACGACAACTCTGGTGACAGGATTGGGTGAAGTAGCCGGTGGCTGTGGGGAGGGACTGGAAGGGGGAAGGGGGATATGAATTCGAGTAAAGGAATGTGGTGCTGCAATTTGTAATGAGATAGCCGTGCACAGTTATCCTTTAACAGAGCTTTTAAAAGCAGAAATGCTACGAATGCCTGTCTTAAGGACACATTCCTAGAGTGTGTGTGTTTGTACGTATAGAGAATAGATTCTAATTAAATTGTAGTATATAGGCGTAAATGAAAGAGCATCCAGAAGCTGATCCGAAATAGTTCGACAGGAAGATCAAAGCAGTCAAAACATGATGACCATGCAATACGTAGTTTCCTCCAATTTGCGGATATGACTTTGGTTTCAATTTTCATTCCATACAAGAGAAAAAACGTAAGCCTACATGTATTCTGTAAAGAGAATCATACATTGTAAGTCGTTTTATGGAATTTGAGGACATGCCACAATATTAAAATATTACTGGCTCCCAATATTGTATTACCATTCTCTTCTAACACTCTCATCTGTAACACCTGTAGTACCATCTCCAGAAAGCGCTACAGGCCTGCTGGATTGTGCTGCTGCCGACAAATCAGCGACTAGCATAATATGTATTCATTTCAATACATCTCTCTCACATTACCTGTATAGTGATGGAAACAAACAGTACCGTATCTGATTTTCTTTGCGAATACATATTTGTCTACTTTATTAAACATTTCTGTTCTTTGTATATTTCACTTTGATTCTGTTTGTTCACTGTGAAATCAATATCACATCCTACTGCTTCAAATCCCGGGGTTATTTAGTGAACAAATAAAAACCGAAAAGCAAATTCAAATCAATGTTCATAAAACTCTTTCGTATCTTCCCACCCCATTACTCATATGAATAGGTTAGATAAGTATTTTGTTTGAATTGATGATTATTGATTGAAATATTTATTTTTGAATTGAGAGAAAAGTATCACATGATACATTTTGGTATAATTATATGAAAAATCTTAGAATTCACGCCACGGAAAGTCACTATACGATCGTTTATATGTTATGTGGACACTGAAGATGTGACACTGTGGGCAGGTTTCATTCACAGGGTATCAGGATTTTTCAGGACGATGTTTACGATAATAAACAAGAGAAATAAAAACATCAAGTTGCACCAATATTGTGTGATAACTGAAGGTTTTACACACTTATTCTGTTGGTATAGGTGACCTCCATCTTTGAAAAGTGACCTTCTTTCATTGATACAAGAAAATGTAATAATATTTCTTACATTAAACCCAACTTGATGAGCTTTATCAATTGAAATGTCGATTAACTTACATGCAGTTGAAGTAAGTAATAAAGTATAATCTGCTTTTGCGTCTCTTCTATAATTTTCACAACTTTGCAGTCTTCCGATTAGCAACAATCTTCTATCTACGACGCATGTACGCTGCATAGGCCCTATCTTGTATGTATAATATCCACTAAAGAAGGTTTACTACCAAAAAGCGGAACACAAACATCACGGTCATATTCGAGCAACTGTATAATTTTACGACGCATGTGCGTCTTAAATCCTCCATCCAACTTCTTGATCCATCATTCCGTTATCTTCAAATCCATTTGCATCCTTTCTGGAGTCCTCAGGATTGTAATTATGTGATTTTCAATGTTTTTACGATTATTTGGTTGGTAGACAACCTTCTTCTTATTCCGTGGAAACAGCGCTAAATAAGCCGTCGTTGACGACTGAAGTGGAAAACATTATTTAATGTTTGTGATTTGCATAGAATTAAGTGTACACTTCAGATTAATGAGAAAAGCAGCACCTGACATTGCATGGACTCGAAACTCTGGTGGAAAGAGACGGTCAATCGGTAGAGGCAAATTTCTGGAAATATGACGTTGCATTTTAAGGCATTTAAAGGACATCACAACCCTGAAACTAGATTTCAATGAATAATGACGATTTTCACTTCCTTTATTTGAGAGAAAACTAGAAATCATTATCTCAATTTCGGAAATAATAATACATTTATTTGTCCTCCAGGACTCGGCCCATTTTCTGAGTCGTGACGTAGACATTACTCGATTCTGTTTGCGTTTCTATACAGAATCGGTGATATCTACGACAAGGTCTCTGAAGAAACAACAACAAAAAAAAATAATCTGAAACTGACATGTTGATCACTAGTTTACTCTGGAATTAAGAATATAAATATCCTAATAATAGTCCTACATTAAAATCTGGTTCATGGTTGTAATGTCTTCTGACATCTTAGAAGAGAATATTTTATCAAGACGAGTGGTCGAGTGGCTAGCTCACTGAACAGTTATTCAGAGGACTGGGCTTGAAACTACATAGATTCTCAATGAACAAACATTATCAACTATCTCAATTCAAAGAATAATTACATACTATTCAAAAAGAATCAATACAGGTGTTAATTTTCCAGCTCATCCTTCAACGCGAGGGAAACACGTATAGCGTTTGCCTAGTTTAAGATTGAATTACTTAAAACATTATCTATTTATGGAGGAAGGATGGATAAGTAATTATTCTACATGACATTGATTTTATATTATTATTTATTCCACTCTTATATATTTACAAATCCCCTCCTTGGTTTCATCATGACTAAGCTGATGAGTGAAAACGTAATCAGAATATTCCAGCAAACAAGAACGTAATGGAAACCCAAGTATTCCATGCACGCTAATGAAACATAATGCATAATGGACGTTGTAACGACTTTCAAAAGTAATGTTCATTCGTTAAGGCGTACCGGGTCTCCATAGGGCAAAGAGTTCCCGCCAGGGTGATTATTTGTGAGAATATTGTGATTGTTTATCATGGGACAGTATTTTAGAAGTTACTTTGTGAAGCAGTTTCACAACAATTCGTTCATCCGGAAACCCACGACGGTTGTTATGCTTTAGAGATTAGTTGACACTGAAAATGGTCACAGAACATGAATCTCGCGTTACATACATAATTTGATTATTTCCCGAGATATTCCATCGTGTATCGTATCGATGTATTCGTGAAAGAAATGCCTTTAGGCTGAATTGAAAATGAACAGTTTAACTTTATGCACTTGGCATACAAGACCAGGGAAAGTCATGCCATTTTTATTTGTAAAACAAGGTAGTCAGAAAGTATTTATTTGTATCAAAACGGTTAAAGGTACGCCGATAAAATTTAGTTCATCCTACACGGGAAGGTTACTCAACGGATGTATCAATTGTCATTCCTCCTGCTAACTAACTACTGGTTTTGTTGTATGTAACGGTTAACCGTATTTTTTAACTGTATTTTCCGAAATTTTCTCGGGATTTGCATTTTTTTTTCAATATAATATCTCAACATTGAACCTTGATACATCAATAAATGACAAAAAATTTATACATTTGTTGGGTGGTTTCCCCTAAATACGTCTGCTGTGATCATCCACCATAAAGTACACTTGCGGTCACATAAGGAGGTCGATCTAGCCACATAAAAATGCACCCAGAATGAAATGTTTTGACCTGATACGCACTAAAACTGGCAGACAAATGTGCATACGCATTAAACGTAAAGTGTGTGAAAAAATTAATTGTAAATTAAACGTAAATTGTATTTTAATTCAAATTTGAATGATGGCGGGTAATTGCCTTTTATGTAACCGCAAGTGTACACATGTTTTACTTCGTTTTTCAGATTTTCCGCTAGCAAGTGAGTTAGCTGCGTTATTATACTTATTGCATGACCCCATTCTCTAACCAGTATTCATACAGGGTAGTTAATGTTTAATCATTTTGAATAAACTGTTGCATATTATGATCGTCGATTAACCCCCCTACCTCCCTATCTCCCCCCACCCCTGCTTTCAACAGCTGGACTATATTGCATGGAGAAAAATACGAGTGCCATGCTCAATTACATTCATATTTATATGTGTTGAATTAAAACTTTGAACATGCTTTGAAGTTTTTCATTTTAAATTAATAACGAAACTTGATACAGATTCATGGTTCTCCAATTGCGGTTAAGGATGAAAGGTAGGGTCGTTTGGACGTAGCATCACCAGTGCGATCTTACCACCCCAAAGCATAGTTTTTTAAGATATTTACGAAAAATGAAAATGTGGTAATTGAGCTAATTATCAATTGAAATCCCAAAAACTCAGTGGTAACAGAAGGAAATAAACAAGTTAATCCACTAACTATCAGTTTCAACGAATTCATTGTGTGTGAAACGATCTTTTGACGAACAAAAATATATGTTGTGAGCTAACTATCGATTCAAACCCAAACAAATCATTGGTAACAAAGGGTAATAAACAAGTTAATCCACTAAGAGCCCATATTACCAATAATAAAAATGTGTTAATTAGGCTAACTAATCAATTGCAGTACAAAAATAACATTGGTAACCGAGGGTAATAACCATCTAATCCACTAATTATCACTCAATCAACAAATGTATCATTCGTAAAACATTAGGCCTACCTTACTATATCTGCAATAGTTATTTTTAGAATGTACGAGAATACCACAGATGTATTAAAATATCGATGTAGAATGTAAAGCCTACTCTCCCGGGTCGTCGAGTAGGACTGCGTCTCGTGTCTAACTAATGGAGAATGCAAATGTGGAAGTCGCTACTCTACAGTATTGTCGAGTCTTTGCATAAAGCGTACGTCTGACTAAAGAGGATGGCGCTCTCGTAATGTTAAGGGGGACCTACGCACAGTAGAACATTTGCAGTGTCAAAATAACAAATTAAGATCGATACAGAAAGACTGAGATGGTATGGACCGAGGGGTTTACAACTCACAAATTTGGTGTACACCTGATTTCAAGATTTCAGGGATTTCAAGAGATTTCATAGGGATTTCATAGAGATTTCAATGGTATTTCATCGGGATTTCAAGAGATTTCAATGGGATTTCATGGTAAATGTACACCGGATTTCAGGAGTTGTTAACCCCTCGGTATGGACATATGCGGAGAATGGAACCCGAACGAATCCCAAGAAAAGAATTTGAAAGAGTATTAGAGGGTATAGAAGAAGAGCTGAGAGACCACGAGGAAGATGGAGAGATCAGATAAGTGGAAGCTTGAGAAGAAGAGGAGGAATATGGGACGACGTGGAAGAGGAAAGATTGAGGGAAGAACGGGAAGCGTGGCGAAGATTAGTAGAGATGGAGGAAGAAAGTGAAGAAGACGATGAAGACGAGGACGATGATGCGACAGGATTGGCCAGCCGGCATATTGAGAGGCTCTAGATTAAAGGTATTCGACACCCCCTGACCTGACCTGACTTAAAACGATCGAAGTAACTTTTTGGATGAACAAATTGTAGTAAAACTGTTTCACACCGTGCAGAGAAGTATCTTCTAAGATAATGTTGATCCATAATAAACATTCACAATATGTTGCTTGCTATTTGTATATAACGGTAGATATGAGGTGAAAATCGACGGTAAAAATATCGAGTGTTTCTACTGGTACATACAATTAAGTGATCTCAATTTTCAACTTTTGTTATTAAAAAATTTGACTCATTAGAATTTCAGACAAATATAGTGGGCATCACATGATCACACATCTTCTTAAGTTTCATATGAATTGCATCAACTGTTTTGATTTGAACAATTATTATTTTGTTTTTACATCAATCGAAGATATTGAGAAACCAATTAAAAAAATTCCAGCAACAAAATATGTCACCAACCAACCAAAAACGATTGAATAATGAATCGAATGCAGTGACCCAATTGTTTGGAAGTCAGGGTGCATATCTACCTTTCCATTACATTTCACATAATATGTCATCGCTCATCCAACAACGCATATGTTGCGTTTTCCTACTGTTTAAATAATATAACGCACACTCTTAGTTGAAGAGTTTAACATTACCATGCTATATCGACATTAAAGGCAGCTCACAGTGATTTGGCAAGTTAATTAAAGGACTAAATCAACTTGCGGTAGTGACTTGAGTAACCCCGTTCAAAGGTAATGGAAAAAACGGGTTGACAGAGTTTGTCCAAATTTGGAACGTGAGTTTGAAGTATATGCAATAAAGTGAACTAGCAGAGTTTGATACAACATCAGCTTTCAGTAATTATAGAGCTGTTTCTAAATAACCTCTCAGAAACGAGTGTATCAGTGGCTACAGCACCTTGCACTCTATAGCTATCGCACCGATGAATTACTCACTATAGGCCTATTATCTATCTTATTATTTATAGTTATTATGTATTATCTATCTTTTTCAATTATCTCTTTCTGGTCACTTATTTGCATTTCTAGTTTCAAGTTTTTATATTTTTCATATTTGTATCATGTACAAATCTTTGAAAAAAATAAACATGAACATAACTTGAACTGATTTTGATGCAGACTCTCTCCATTTAGTTTATTCGTTTACGACGCACTGTAGGCCTACTGATGAGTAGGATCTATTGTAGTCAGAAATGGATTTGCTTATCCATCAGTACAATACGATGGCTGTATCATGAAACGTATTCAGGAGACCGGGGTTCGATTCCCGCCATGGTCAACCATCCCCATATACGTTTTCGTGGATTGGCTCAGTCGTTAAAGTACATAGTGGCTAGTTCCTTAACAGCATGCCACGACCGTTTCCTTACCAGTTACCACTATCCAAATTACACCTACTTGAATAAACTTCAAGTCTCATCATCTCATTCATCATTCACCGACGCCAATAGATCATGAACATCATTACAGGGCTGAAAATTGATTTGAAAAAACAAATAGCTATTATTATTTTCGCTGCTGCTTGAAATAATATGATTTTTGCTATCATCAAACGCCGGATGCGACCGGATGAGACCTTACAAATACTGTACTCCTTCGATACATACATGAACTATAATGAATATAAGTTACGGAAAATGCAATACAATGATAAACAAGCAATAGGAACGACTCTAGAAAAAAAAAAAAATATTTTAATAAGAAGTTCAGCATTATACCGTCAGAGACCACCACCAACCGTAACCCTAAAAATGATCACTACAAACTATATCGTACTGACTTGATTTATAATCACGACATAAACTTTTTTCCAATTAAAATACCGACACAAAGTGTCTCATCCTTCGCTATAAAAACACATCAATTAATAATTCCTGTTTACCATTTGCACGCAACAAAATGTGTATCTGGGTCCCATCAGTGCTGGCAACCCGCACGACAGCCGCGTAGTATGGGTTGCTTACTCTTAAGGTGTCAACCGATAGAGTTGCAAGTTATTAATTAATCAGGACTGACATAGTTTAATTAAAATGGTAATATGCGAGAAAAACAACATTGAAGATTTTATTATATTTTAAAATTCATACAGATTTGAATCTGAAAAACATAGCAAAATGTCATTTTATTACGTTCTAATATTGTTATTATTATAGTGACTTATGATGAGAACATTATTGAACAATTCGAATAATAAAAACAATGCGTTGCACCATCATCACCTGAAACTTCAAAGTGCCACTAGAGTTCAGACCAAAATCTATTCCCATTGCATCTTCTCACTTGTGTCAAATCTCAAAATTAGATAATTATATGGAATTATTTTTGTCATCAGATCCCTATAATATAATTCATCTGTTGTCAGTGTATATGTATTATATATCTGTGGAGAAACATTTTTTGTAATTTTTTGTAATTCGTTTTTAAATTTAAAATATTGATTTTGGTGGGCGGTATGTTTGCGCCATTATTGCTTTATTTCTTTTCGCCCGACGAAATTCACGTTCGTGGTTTCAACTATGTGTTTCCCCTTCTGTTTACTTTGTGTACGACCAGCCTAACTGGTTTTCACCCCCTTCCCCATTGCATGACGCAATGATAAGCTAGTTAGTTACAGGTATTCCTTCGTGTAGTACGCATCGTCCTAGTTTCGCATCGTTATTTATCTAGTTTTGGTCGTCTAGGCATTTTACTAGTCCGGACGGACGTTCGTCTGTTCTTTTCTCTTCTTGAATATTCCTTCAGTTTTCCTACCTTCTCCTCCTCTATTTACACCCCAGCTCTCCGTTCTTATACTTCGATTACTATTCTACATTTCGTTTGGGTGACATCGCAGCGCTTCAAATTGTAAGTCACTCTTTTCATTATTTTTCTATTCAAACTATTTCAAAATACAGTCCACTCCCTTTTTCTGTTAGATTTCGGTCTAACGCAAACAAACAATTTTCCTATTTGATATTGGTCAATGAGCTTGATTGACAAATTTATAAACACGTTCTCGAAATGATTATATAATAATATGAAGGATACATATACTGATGATGAAGTACGCTATAAATTCTTTCTTATATTCTTCAAACATTTTTCACTTTCACTTTGAACAGTCTCAAAATCTCGTTTCGTATTAGTTTATCTCAATAACAGAAATAGTCGTATATATAACTTGGAGCCAAGTGCTAGATCCTTCAAACATGAAAGAAAATGTTTTATGAAAAGGACTTGAGACAATATTAATTATTTTTCTTGTTAAAGAAGAGATTCGAAAAGTTGTGTTCTCTCTTTTCTCCTTTTCAAAGCTGGTGAAGCATTTCAAGAACAGTAAATAGCTCTTCAGAACGAAATTCCTCAGACAAAAGCTCAGACTGAAAGGAAAAAAAACAAAAGCAAAACAAAAGCTCTAATTTAAAAGTAATCTTCCTTAAAACTCGAACAACATTATTATATATTATCGGCAGCTCAGCTAGCTTAATGTTATCCGGGAGGTGAGGGGCATATCGAACCTAGGTTCGATCCCCGCCGGAATTAATCCGGTTTTAGTGATAGTAAAAAGATAATAACAAAAAGTAGTATTACATAAAGCAGTATTATCCTACACCAATTCAGATCGTACAAGATATCCGCCCTGGCTTCAAGTTGTACTGAGTTTACATATATATGTACAGCTGTACATATTTCATAAATAAGGATCATAATGATATCAAAATATTTTTCGAAATATTGAAAATTCGGAACACATTTACTGAAATAAGGTGAGAAATAATATAGTTCTTAAATGTGACGAAAATATATATAAACCCCCATATCCAATCTTTTACATTATCTCTGGTGATCATAATATTTACTTTTTACAGTTTCAACATTTTGAAATTCAAGTTCGTATTTATTCCCATTGTTTTTTTATATAAATAATTCTCCTCCTCTTTGAAAACTAACACTTGACATTTTCTTATCTACTCCTTTCATTTCCTCGAGCAGCACCATGATCTCCTATTACCCGCAACCACGGAGATTATGAGACGGAGATTATGAGGAGGAGATTATGAGGAGGAGATTATGAGACGGAGATTATGAGGAGGAGATTATCCAGTCTTGTATGCAAGGAAGGCGATGGCTTGTTACTAATGAACATCGCAATATTCTCTCTCACAGCGGAGAGAAGGACAGACGGTCAAACAATGTTTGGAATCTGAATGCTGTCTTCTGAATGACAGTTCAGATATTCATAGAGGAACACATGTTTCAATCATGCCTTCTATCACAGCTCTTGCTCTGTACCAGCATATCTCCATTCTCAATTCATATATTAGTCTGCTACTACAACCGAGTCCTCCACAATATATTCTCTATTATACTCTCCCTCTCTCTCTCTCTCTCTCTCTCTCTCTCTCTCTCTCTCTCTCTCTCTCTCTCTCTCTCTCTCTCTCTATATATATATATATATATATATATATATATATATATATATATATATATATATATATATATATATATATGTATATCATATTCATATTGGGGACGTTTTTATGTTTTTCTAGTTCTATATATGCAACTGTGAATTTGTATTTCAATTTAACACTTCAGCAATGAATATGTATTTCTGTCTTCACTAAATTTCTTGTCACTCTTTTGTCAATCAATTTCCTGTTATGAGTCGCGATATATCAGTAGTGACATGAATTAATATCATAGGAAGAATATCATATGCATGGTCTAGAGACTATAACTTGACTCTCCCTACACATAATGTAGGTTAAAGGTCACTATAAATATTCCATATAACGCCAATATACTGGAATCATCTATGCGTAAAATCAGAAGTGTCCGAAGCGTTCTAATTTATTATATATTGGTATTGGTATATATGTATAGACCTATAACCAGATACTATTACGAATATTCATGTAAGGGTATAGGATATCATCTATAACACGAATCTCGTCCGACACCCCCCCCTAACACCCCCGCCCCCCCGGAAATAACATGCGTAGAGTATTTGTTCGAGTGTGCGCACAGGCGTCGCGGCGCCCCCGCTCTGGAATTACTGATAAAGGCGCCGTCGAGCGTCGGTTCATCCGTACAAGACATCCAACTGCTACTGAATCAACAAGTAGACAGTGTATTTTCACACGGAAAGTTTATAGACGTTGGGGTGATTTTTTGTTTTTTGTGACAATGTTTCGGCTCCTTTTGACTCCGAAGATCTTAGTGAGCGTGTCGCTGGTTATTGCACTCTGGATGCCACAGGTAAGACTGAAGATACAGAGTTATAGAGTTTATATAGAGGTATATAGGCAGAGTTGTACATGCTTACATATCATTTGTAAGTTTGTTAAGATCAACGTAATATAGATAGGTTTCATAGTTGGGATTCTGAGTGAACTGATTGTATCACTCTGTATCACTCTGTGTCACTCTGTATCACTCTCCAGCACTCTGGATGCTACAGGTGATACTGAGATTAAAGAGACAGAGTTGCTGATTGGTATACTTATATATACTATGTATAAGTTAGTTAAGATCGAGGTGGGGCAGGTTTTATAAGTCTTTAGTTTAGGATGTGAATTAGGTTTAATTATATTGGTAAATTTAGTTTATCTGCGATTTTGTATAGGACGATGTTTATATAACAAAAATATGAATATTCAAAACTGTGAATTTCAAAGGAATAAGTTGAAGGAAAACGAACAATTCAAACTTTCGCGTCGGGGGAGAGAATCTTAATTCTTATCCTTCTATTTAGAGCTGTTACTTTCTATTTATTTTTCTTGATTTCAAATCTTCGTTCTTCTTTTTTTTTCATCAAAATATTCTGAATCCTTCTGTTTGAAAATAATTCGAGTGGTTTCACAATACCATTGTTCTGATGTCACGTGATTGTATCGTATCGAAGTTAAACATTGTAACTGGTATCGTCTTACACTTTTACTTGGATTCTTGAGAATCGAAGATAATAATTAAAAGCCTCATTTTTTTAAAGTTATAATACATTTTCTTTTTCCATTTCCACTCAGAACCATCAAGAATACAAAATAAATCATATTCGTAGGCCTAGTTGGACGAGATCGGAAATATATAATAATTACTATATTATTCCATCAATTTTAATTATATCGGTAGGGGTCTACCGGGGTCTTTATGTTCTCATCTTACATGTTTGAAGTGAGCACATGTGGACATTATTTCTCTTTAACAGTTCTGAGGAACTACTAACTTTTTTTAAAAATTTAATTCAAGTTTGAATTTCTGAAAAACTTCTGAAATTTCGCTGATTTCATTTTACTGATTTTTTATTCTATGTATCTATCCTCACGCAATAATTATGTTCAGGATGTCATTAACATTTTTCCTATTTTGAATATAGTGTTTAGTGTCTCACTTTTGTACCGATGTATTCATAAATAAAAATATGAGCGTGGCTACCACTCAATAATTATGCTCATACAATTCAAATATAAGTAACTTGGACGTAACAAAGTTGATACATTCATTCCTACATACTCATTCAAAAGTGTTTATATGCGTCATACTGAATCAAACGTGCATAAAGTTGTAATATATTTCAATAATATATAGAAGTAATTAGATTAAAATCATTTTTTCACTTCGTAACAATTTCTCAGTTCATTTCTCTGAACATGCTTACTTTTCTATGATAACAAAAAACTGATGCAGATACTTTTGAAAGAAGTAGAATACTTCTCTCAGACACAAATGGTAAGATTTTACAATTAATACAAATAATCGTATGAAATCGAATGTACCAAATCAGTGGAGGTGCCCAAATGTGAGGTGCCAGACGTGTGTTAAACAACCTTTGAAAACAGTCTAACAACTTGGAAATTTCAGTTACAATTGAAGTCAAGTTCAGGATTTCAAATTTAACAACAGCCATGTGTTTATTGGTGCTTGTATTCAATAATAAAAGACGTTTTTAACCATTGATAGAATGGGTTTTATTACACACGTTGAGACATATAACGATTATATCCAGTGTTCTCGGTGATGTGAAGGTTCTAAAATGATGGTTGTCGTAATAATATAATGCTGTATACGAGTTGATGATTATTAGACGAGCGTAGCGAAGATTTTCATTTCATATACCGAACAAATTTGGGCTTCGTTTTCAGTTTTTTTTTGTGTAATTTTGTACGCGGCATAGGTCAGGAGAAAGGATCAATAAACTCGAAACTTATTTTTCAAATTTTTTGGGATTTTCGGGATTGTTTTTCAGAAAAATCGGTTGAACGGTTTTTCCAGAAAAAATTGGCAAAGTATGGAAAATACCCATAAGAATATGCCAGAGGCGAAATACTTGAAAAAACAAAAATTTTCAAAAGCTCTAAAACATCCACTGAATGTAGTAACAACCATCGTACGCATTTTCACATTATGGTGCTCATAAAAATAGAGAAATTCACCTTTACCAATATTTTTCTATGTTCACAAATCAATGTAATAATTGAATGAAAAGTTCACATCTCCAAGATAATGTTATGCTCTTTAATATGACATTCTTTTTCAGTTCAATCAGTTTCAATATAATACGTCATTGAAGAAAAAGAATATGATGAAACTCATTGAAGTATCATCTCAAAACTGATTGAATTCACAAAAATAAATTGTCATAATAAATAAAGAGCATAAAATTATCTTGGAGATGTGAACTTTTAATTCAATTACACTGATTTTTTAAAATGGAAAAAAATAGTAAAGATACATTCCTCAATTTGTGTAAGCATCCCCTTAACCAATCACAGTCCTTGCAGCTAGCTAGGCCCAGGACGTTATTTCAACTGGCAGTCGGTGTAAAGGTCCTGATCGATACAGTTTACACACCCCTATTGTTAAACATATGGCATTCTATCTGTATGCAAATATGTGTGGTGGGAATGTAGTGAGGGTAGGTCTAGGGCTTGATTCACGCGGGCCGCCATGATATATATCAGCGTGGCTGTTTCGCGCAGATCGACTAACATTAATTACCCTACTGGCTGATGACACTAATACGAACCAATAAACTAGACGCACTTATAAACACTTGGAGCTGCGAGAAGAGATATTAAAGTGTCTTGAACCAGGGACGTCGTTAGGGGGTCCAAGGAGGGGCGCGTGCCTCCCCAATCGACATTAGCGCCCCCAATAATGTATCCTCTTTAAAAATATATAATTGTTCACCCATTACGAATAAACACACAATGAAATATTTCTACTTATCAATATGAATTATATCAGTATAAACTCGACTTCTTCAAATTTCCTTCCAGAAGTGATAAACATACATGGTTGGTTTCTACGAGAATAATTCTGGATCCCGGTGACACGTTTCTTCGAATTCATTCAGATCTCCAAATCGTTTTTGGCAATACAAAACTCATTATAGCGAATAACTAATACACACGTAACGCATGCTTTGTGTTCCTCGTTCAACGATATTTCATATTTAGCGATAATAAAGTAAACAGAACTACACAAACTCACCCCTGTTCTTGCCGACAAAACCGAATTAGCCGACGATATTACTTGATGATATTTCCAAATTCTTATCTGCGCACCGGGCCCCAATACAGAAATCCTAACGACATCCCTGTCTTGAACAATGCTATAAAGAAGTCGGATCGGCGAGATTTAAACATTGTATTTGCATAGTTAATGCCTTGGCTAATAAAATGTGCGGTCTAGGAAATTACAGCGATAAATTCTTTAGGTAAATGTCTAAGAGTATTTGTTTCTTGGCTTTCTTATCAAAGAATAGTAGACATTAGACTAATAGAACGGAAGTTAAAGAAGACCTGAAACTTTACGGTAGAATTAGTTGGTGATACTAAAAAACGAGATAGGCCTACAAAATACGCGGATGTATTTTTTTTAAGATGTTAAAAAAGTTTAAAGAGATGTTGAATAAAATCTGGAATAGTACATTTTTCACATTGAGGAAAGTTATAAAAAAAAAGATATTAGATGATATATGAATATATAAACGGGAAGAATAGATTGTATCTATTATACAAGATGTTACTGTGTTTCTTGATAATGTACATTCGTAGATACATCTGGAACTATAATATATTTCACATTGGAAGATTCTGCGATGACTTTTATGTTTGAGAACGCTGTGATAGTCGACTGGGGAAGATATAAAATGTTATACTTTTTCCCAAATCATTGACGAAAGTAATTCCTTAGAATACTGTTACATTTTTGAAGCTGTCGACAGATGATTTTCTCGATGTTGTATTATTCTCGTGAGGTTTTACTAAATAAACGTCTGAATATTCTTAAAAGTGATGTGAGAAGCGAAGATTCAATATCACCCACTAGGAAAAAATCCAAGTTTCACATAAATCGGATCAACTGTGTTCATGAAAAAAAAGAGTGATGTGATCTTTTCATATCATTCAGAGCCATTAATAAACCCGTACCGACACATGAGAATAATTATAGGACATATTAGAAACAATTAGAAACAATTTTAAACAATTTTAAAATTAGTGCCACCGTGTATCTTATTTTACTATATGAATCTTTTGTGATTTTATTATAAAAATCTCTTTCTCAAAACCTTTTATTCAGTTTTACATACTGAAAGGTGATTGTTTTTATTTTTATATTGTATATTATATGTATGTATGGATGAAAAAAAAAAATAATAATAATAAAAAAAAAACACACAAAAGAATTTGAGCAACAGGTATAACCAATTAAATCGAAGAACGATAGAAATGAGTAATGAATAAAACAGGAGGGCAGCGACATAATTGTTCAGAACTCAAGGTGCATATAGAGCTTACCATTACATTTAAATATGCTCATATAATATCGCTCATCCAACAATTCGCTTATATAGCGTTTTCCTAGTATACCCGAAATGAATACCAAGATGGCTATTGCGTCACTTCACATGAATGTTGGTGAGGCACTTTCTTCGGTTAACTGAAAAATAGTGATAAAAGTTTGATATCTTTGATTGAATGATATAATGAAATTTGATACGACCGATACCAAACTTTGAAACTGAGTTTCAACTTTTAAATCGTTAAAACTTTTTCTCATTATGTAAAACATCATAAAAAAAAATATCAGGAGTACTTTATACACAAACTTGACTTGCTCACTCGTATACATATTTATATTTCACACTCAAAACAGAGCAACTTTATTTGTCAGTGATGGTAACTTTTAGAATGAAAAAAATAATCGAAATATATGCTCTCATTAGAAGCATATCATTTTTCCATAACAACGCAGGAAAATTTGAGAATATCCAATTTGTTATTCACTTATAATATATAGGCCTACCAGTAAACCTGGAACCTGAACCATCACATGTTATATATTGCAAAATGTTTTGTACTATATTTGTATTTATAATTAATAACTCGCGTTATAATTATATTCTTGTGATATCAATTCCTGGGACCAAAAAAGCACAACTTATACGCGGTTCATGTTCCCTATATGGAACCCGATCGAATGTTTTCAAATTTTACTGTTTCAATCGTACGCAATCTATGTATTATGAAATTAATTGTACGGAAGGTTTCAATATTGCTATCAAAAGTGTATCTTTTACTGATTCTGAGGATTCTGTTGGAAAATATTATTTTTTACAAGGCTTAGGCCACCTGTTGTTTTGTACCATTGTTTCAAGTTTGTGTTGGTTGCTTTTTAGTGTTTAACCATATGTTCGGAATGTTCGTGTCTTTATTATATTGCACTTGTGGGACTTGCCCTGTTGCTAATACCGATTTAATACAGATAAAATACACTATAATAATTGCGAGTTAGAGCCATTCCAATGGTAGTAATTCCACCCCTAAAGCAAGACCGAAGAAAACCCTCTTTTGTCTATGTCTGAAGGAAACCTTTTACCTCAGATGTTGTGGGCTCAGATGGGGTACACATTTTTCCAAATTGATACATATTATTGATATATCTGACTAATTTTCGAGATATTCGAGTCAAACTTCAAAAATTCAAAATAGCATTTCGAATGAGATGAAAGGAGATCAATCAGAAGCTACACACAATTCAAAATGGAACAACGTTGCACAAGTTTAATTAGTAATGTCAACATGATGATAGTTTGAAAGTTTTCTACATGCGTCTGCATACAATTTGACTACAAACATATTTACCACATTACATTTTTTACATACATTCTTTTTCACAAAAAATTGTACACATAACTTGCCTGTTTTTAATCACGTTATACCCTATAGCAATTCCCATTTCGAAATATCTACTGACATTAAACATGGAGGAAGCCGTTCAACTAAAATGAATGTACAATTTTATTTATTGTAATGGTTTTTTGTGAACCAACTATTTGATAATAAACTTTGACCCTAGGTGTTGGCTGAGTCTTTTGACAAATGATAGGGCCCAATGTTGAAAAAAAGTCATGAAATTTGACATAACTAACTTCGATCTACCAGCTAGAAAATTCATAAAACACGCGTTTTTACCTTGTAGATGAAAAAACGATTTTTAATAACAAAAACGCACCATGTCATTGACTAATGAATTTCACTATATAAAACATTAAAGGTCAAGTTAAACACATTAAAAAACTTATATCAAATAATTTCAAATTTTCAAAAATTATCACCAAACCTAATTCAATTAATATTCCTCCCATCTGACAGCCGTCAACTGAAAAAACCCAACCCGCCTACAACGTGCCTCGTCATCCCTAGTGACGTCATTACGGTCGTGTCACTGCAAGTTTCCGTCCAACTGGCGTAGATTAGTCACCGTCAACTGCACACAACTGTAATACTGTGTTAACTGTTGAACGCGAGATGTGTTCCTCATTTGTTTCACATCTGCACTTGACTATTGTTGTGCCCGATCCGAATATTGTATTCTTGTTTGTGTATGCGACACACATTTCTAGACATTACACAAGATGGCCGAACAATATTGCTTGGAGGAAATTTATTAGTCAACTAGTGTAGACAATGTCATGCTAAAAGCCTCTTACATAAGTCAGTAATATATATATATATATATATATATATATATATATATATATATATATATATGTGTGTGAGTGGGTGTTATATATATATATATATATATATATATGAAAATATATATGTATGTGTGTTATATATATACATATATATATTCATCTCGTTCACATCAAGTTAAGCTCCATTTAACTGTACCAGCATGAGCTTTGAATTCATCAACAAAACGGTCTGGATTAATGACGTACAACAGAGGTATTCTATTCAGAGTGATCATTACTATCGAGGCTATAGTGCAATGTATGATAGTATGATCCGCTTACAATTACATCTCTCTCCGTTGGTTGACTCAGACTCAACCACATGTAATCCATGGGGCTTAGGCTTCACATAGGTTGGAACTTGTATAGATGCCTTTGTATATTACATATATATATATATATATATATATATATATATATATATATATATATATATATATATATATATATATATATATATATATATATATATATATATATATATATATATATATATTGAGTGATGCTTTCATTTCAAACTATTCAAATCCGTTTTCGAGCTTGAAAATGATTAATGTGATGCACATTGAATATAAGGCCTGATAGTAACAGATGAGGTCGTTGCCTGTAATACTCGTAACTTCGTGTGGTCAGCATAGTGGACTAGATTGAAGGGTTTTAATAGGTTCATGTCTAGATCCAGGAGATTAGTTCGAACCCAGGACCTTTTCGTATACCTAATGAACCACGTGCTATGGCTAGATAGATCCAAGAGAAAAGGACTTTGGTGGGTAATGTTAACTAGAAGAGCTGTATGATATGGCAACATAATAAGTATATTATTAGTATTATTATTATCATTTTTGCAGAAACTAAATTCTTCCGCTTCTTTTAAAGTGGACTACGAAATATTTTAAATTATTGCCATTAGAGAAACCGTGATTTTTTTTTTGTCTTTGTCATCTTCTTTTTATTATTGCTGCTTAACGACCCCACCAACAGCCAGCTTATACGGGGGTACGAATGAGTGGGTGATAATGGAACGATGAAGTGATGATTGGTGAAAGGACGCTACAAAAACTCATGACTTATGCGGGACTCGAACCCACGCCCGACCTGACTCGCTTAGTGTTTCATCAACATCAATTTCAATCCCTGAAACTAACCAAAACCGACCAAAATAACTCACTCATTTAATTAGAGACCTTTTTAATCCCCATCATGAGGCATGGATCGATAAGCGCCATTTCGCTTGCTTCAGGCATATTAATTGCCATCTATTGTCATAGCAATGGTTATAATTCATTCCAAATTTGACAATTCAACTCACAGGACTTGAAGCCGTACTGATGGATTAGTCATGTTCGTCTTTTAACCTATTGGTCATGAAAACAATGGTGAAATACTGAAATACTGAAATGGTACGTGTAAGATAATTATTTTTAGGCCTATGAATATGAAAACGGTGAGTTTTTTAAATTAGATGTTTAATCTCAGCAGACTGAATGAAAATATCAATTAAGATTTACCGTTCGGATAAAAAGTTAATCATGTGCTACATGAGACCCAGAGTTTACTCGTTTTCTCTCGACAGGAGGGATTGAATTTCAGAACTCAAAATGAAATAACTTCGTCCAAATTGAAAATATAGCATTAATTAAATACTAAACCGTTGAGAATGAGTTGAAAATATATTATAAATGTAAACCGTTGTGAATGAGAAATAATATCATAGATAACGGTGGAGGAGCCGGATTTTTGTTTTCGGTGGAAGGGCCAATAATTTATTATCGTAATAATTCAGCAAGTAGTATTAATTAGGTGTAAGATTGAATGATGATTCGATAAGATCACAAATTCTGGAGAATATTTGAAAACCCGTTATCTGTATGTATCTGCATGTATTTATCTGTATGCATAGGCATATATCTGTATAAACTTTGAATCTATTTTAGTAAAGCAAGCTGTATATAAATATATATATATATATATATATATATATATATATATATATATATATATATATATATATATATATATATATATTATTTATATACAGCTTGCTTTACTAAAAGTCTAAAATAGATTCAAAGTTCATACAGATATTTTGTCTTTGAAGTGGTCGATGATTTCTAGCACACACATCAACTGTAAGACTTTCGTCCTGAACGGAGCTATTCCTATAGAAATCAGAAAGCCATTTACCGAGTAAATACCAAGATACGGTTATACTTTATTCCTGTCATTTTTCTTTTTCATACAATATATTGGAAGATTGGAACGTTACTGTATTTCCTCCAAGATTCTATAACCACTGAACCGATCGCAAGTTGATGCTGGAGATAATGGCTCTATTGAAAACCGGCAACGATTGACAGTATATTTACTCTCGAGCTGTAGTTTGGAGAAACAATTTTCTGTGAAGTAGTCGACGGGTGAGGGTGGCAGGGGACGGGGGGGGGGGGGGGGGGTCTGGGATAAGTCAATCATTTATTTGTGTATAGTTTTTTTCATACATAATTCAATTATTGGATTTCCATATTGAATTCCAATAAATCTGTTTTTTTGAATGATGTCTCTGTTGATTCATGTACTTATTTATTTATTTACTTCCTTTTCCAAGTTTTAACTCAATGTTATGGATAAGGTACATATGGAGGTGAAATATGGAAAAATGTTGTAATATATTCAAAGTTCTAAGGAATTTAAGAACACGAATTATGAACACCTAATTCTAGAGTTATACATGGATCTGATTAACCTCAATTCAAGATAAAAATGATGTATTTTTCAGACAATAATATCCAACCTTTATCAATAAAAATATAAAGTAGATCAATAGGTGAAACCGATTAGATCACACAAGGAATAAATAAACAAAATTAAATGAATAAAGAATAGGTAAATCAGGAAGGCAGTGAGTTAAATAGACTCAAAATCAAGGTGTGTATATACAGCTTTCCATTCCATTTCATATTAAATCTATCTCATCTTATGCTGAGTTTCCTACTGTTACATTTTCCACAAATTTTATGTACCAACATAATTCGGGAGTTCACATACAAAAGGAATGAGCTCAGATGGAATCAGAAACAAGTTCAAAACGTATATTCAGAAGGGAAAACTGAAGTAAATATCTTGATCCACTCACATCAAATAAGTCCCATTTATTCCGAGAAATATAAACGTCATTGGTGAACCATAATCCCATCTTACATACACAGCTTTTCTTCATGGAAACAAATCACCAAGCATTCGTAGAAAAGAAGAACAGAAAGATTCACATTTTATATACTGTATAAATAGGTATAAAATCTGAAAATCTGAAAACAAATGAAATCCACCCTAAAAATAAAATCGACAAATATTCTACTTTATTGATCCTAGTTTTCTGATATTTCTTTGACATTATTAGCAGCTGCTGCTTCTTAATTCTATTTCACAAAGTCAGCACTAAAACATAACAACCGCCCCCATAACCCCCGCCCCCCTTTCCCCCCCCCCCGCGTCTAGCGCCATAACTTCACGATTTACGCGCTATTATTTCGTTTTAGAGAATTTCTCGACAACCATTATGCTTTATGGTTTATTATCGAGCTGTACTTCGACCAACTTTTCTCGACAGAAAATAATGACGTCTCTATTTATCTTATAGCTATATATCTCTCTCTCTCTTTCTCTGCATCTCTCTCTTTCTCTCTCCCTCTCTCCCTCTTATTCTCTCTTTCTCTTTCTCTCTCTTTCCCTCTTCCTCTCTCTCTTCTCTCTCTCTCTCTCTCTCTCTCTCTCTCTCTCCATATATATATATATATATATATATATATATATATACACACATACATACACCCTTTTCTCTCTCTCTCTCTCTCTCTCTCCATCTCTCTCTCTCTCTCTCTCCCTCTCTCTCTCTCTTTCTCTCTCCTATTGAAGCGTTCAAATTGGTTCTGAAATGTTTATGAGTATTCTATTCATACATACTTTTCTCATTATCTTCAAGTTCTTCTCATTCTGGTTCACTTCTACTCAAATTCTGAGAGATTCGTACACTAGATCACTGTTTAATATCAGAATATAATCAATAACACTATGTACTGGGTCCTTTCAGTTCGCCTCACAATGATATCATGAGTGTTGTAACTTGTATGCTCAGAAATCAGAACATAAACTCTGTAAGCTTCTTGTACATACATCTTTCAAGTACCAGAGAATGCATCCCTTAACTCCCACACGTGGCTTCCAGAGGTATTGTGTTCTTGGGGTGGGGGCGGGGGGGAAGAGGGGGGGGGGGGGGAAAGCTTACTTCGATGCAAATACCCGCTTACAGCACGTGCAAACAAGCAACCTGTAGACCAGGACCCCTATTCCCGAGATAAATGAGATGTGAGAAAAATCAGTGAGAAAACTATCTCATATAATAAGAAATATGAAATTCATCCCAATATTTTAAGTAATACGAATGTTTTCAAATCAGTTTTATTTTCGTCCTCGTTTTAATTAGGAATAACTCCAGGACTGTGCATCTATATTCATGTTTAAAAGTTATATATTCTGGACTGTATACTTTCGAGTTCAATTACCCACTTCTCATTACTCGCCCACACGTTTCAACGATCTTTACAAACACGGATATGATCGACGAGCCTTTAAGGAGCCTTACGAGCCTGTCGACGAGCCTTTAAACACCTAACATTCAGTTGATTGAGCTGAGAGGAACGCAATTATTTTGAATCTCAGTTATAATCCTCCTATATGCACGAACTGAAACAATGAGTTAGTTCACGGAAGTAACCAATGCTCGACTTGTATCCATGCGAAAAGTTTTCTTTACCAATTAAATAACTGTCGGAACTTTCGTTATTATACAGAAACTTTAATACGAATCTCAACTTATAAACTATTCTATTATTCTGTTTTTAGAATCTCTCTTCCATTGATTCTTATTCATTACAAATCACACAATACTATTCAATTTTGATTTTCCGAATCATTATCGTGGTGTGTTTTTTCATTATCATTGTTGTCCTTCTCTTCTTCATTTCAAAAGTTCGATTTCTTATACTTCCACAACCTTCTTACCAACTCACTGAAGCTTTCAATTGTCAACACTTTTGAAAGATGTAGTAGTGTGTCATGTACACACATGACGCGAATCATGTATCGCGTCCTGGAAAATCACTGACCCTGAAAATACCTACACAGCTATACAAATATAACAGTATTTTTGTTCTTGTTTTGTTAGAAGACAAACTTCTTCTTTCGTGGATGCAAGTATATATTTTGAAACTGTGATATTGCATCGGTGAAACAGATTAATAAACTCCAGCTTAAGTTCTTCTGATTGAAAATGTACACTCACAATCTTATGAAACGGATTTTAAGAGATTTGAATTTGGATTCAAATAAAATTGACTAATATTTTAGAAAAAAAAAGCTTATTTTTAATACTCTTACAAAAGGAATACGTATGCACATTGTCTGCTTGTTTTAGTGCTCATAAATGGAAAAAACGTTTTTTTCAGTATGCAGTTTAATGTGGTTCAAACGACCACTTTATGTGCCCGCGAGTGTACAAAGATGTGTACGTGAATTTATATTACATTTTATATTTGTTTGTCGTTGAACAAGTCACCATCATAGAATTGGAAAACTTTTCGACGTATTTTCAGTTGTGCAAATAATGGGTACGATAATAAAGTATGGAAATATTTTGTTTGAAAATTTATAGGAATTTCCAGTGTATTGGTGCTGACAGAAATTGCTTTGAGGGTTTTATCTGAATATCAATTCATCTATGGTATATATGGACCACGCATAGGGAGGGTATTATAGAATATGCGACATCTCAGTTGAAACTTTATTGATATCCAGTGTCTACTATCTGCTCTCTGACTAGCGTTTTGTGGCATTCGCTAACTACAACTTAGTTGTTGTCGATGCTCATAGGTAATTTAACACTCAAATGCGATGTCCAAGAATGCTCGAAACTTGGTATATTATATTATTGGTATATTGGTATAAGATTGGTATATGAAGTTTGGTATATTTAGCTACCGGTATATATTATTATGATTGTGCATATCAGGGTTCGCAATACGATTCGTTTCTTTTCGTCTGTCACCAATTACATACATTTTTTAGTTCAACCCCAATCCAGAAAATATACATTCCACAACGGTTCTTCTCATGAGTACTATCCTTATCGCTGCTCTACCTAGTGTAGAATTTGAAACTATAGGGCATGCTTTCTTTATATCTCAAGTATTTGCATTTTAGGTGACTGTTGAATACAGATGAGACAACGTAGAAGTGATTAAAAAATAAAAGATGATCCAGATAAACTTAAAATTTTAAAAACAGGCAACAAACCATATCCTAATTTTGCGATTATTTGTAAACAAATTCAAGCCCCTATACAATCGGTTGGCACAAAGGTTTCGACACACAGAATCGGTTGGCACAAAGATTTCGACACAAAGAATCGGTTGGCACAAAGATTTGATTTGAAATGTGAGTAGGTCTTTTTTTGAACACTCGTAAGATTATAAGTTGGAGCACCATATACAAGGACCGTCCGACTAACGCACCCCTGAATACAACCTGGCTTGAGCCTTAATACTTCACCAATCTAGAGTAGACAAGGAGCGATAGTTTATTCTTGTAACTCCATTGTCATTCAAACATCAATGATATCATCTACAATGGTTTCCAATGGTTTTGTAAATATAATTATTCTATTATTTCAAATAAGATTATTTAGACTCGAATTAGTTCAAGCTTTATCGTCACCTCCTCTGGTAGGAGGGTCCATGTCGCTATCCCCATCACTCGACCGACGGCCGTTTCGCTTCTTCACATGAGGTGATGACAGATCACTCGTCTTCTTGTCACTTGATTTCTCATCACTCTTCCTCTTCTTACTACCCAATAAAGGATAGCTCTTCCTCTTTTGCTTTGATGAGGGATTACATTCCTTTTTTTGTTTTTTTGATGAAGCACTCTCTGTAGTATCAATTGATGACAGACCAATCTTCTTCAGATGATTTTCTGACAGGCTACTCTCTTTTTTTGGGCTTGATGAAGGGTCAATCTTCTTCTTTTTAATTGATGAAAGGCCACTTTCCTTTTTTTGGCTTCTTGAAGAATCAATCTCATTCTTATCAATTGATGACAGATCATTCTTCCTCTCCTGACTTGTTTGAGGGTCCTTTTTCTTCGTATGAATTGATGCAGGACTGCTCTTTTTCTTTGTATTATTTGAGGAAGGGACACTTTTCTTCGTACTATTTGATGGTGGATCACTCTTCTTTGTGGTATTTGATGAAGAATCACTCTTCTTTGGATTATTTGATGGTGGACCACTCTTCTTTGCATTATTTGATGAAGAACCACTCTTCTGTGTATTATTTGATGGTGGACTACTCTTCCTTGTATTATTTGATGGTGGACTACTCTTCCTTATAGTATCTGATGAAGAATCACTCTTCTTTGATTGATTTGTTGAACGATCGCTTGATCTCGGTTTAATATCAGTATCAATATGCTTCCTCTTTCTACGTTTCTTATTCTGATCTCCCTCTATGTGCTCTTTCTTACATTCAGAAGGAACAACTACATAATCCACTTCCATTTCACTTCCGCCATCTTTTGGATTCAATTTTTTGGTTCCAACGATTTTAATTTTCAGTTCTGTTTTCTCTTCGAGTTTGACCTTGACAATGGGTTGAAAGACGTCAGCTGTGGCGGTCTCGAGTGGGAAGGGCCTTGTGAAACAGTTGACAGAAGGACGACGCTTGTAGTTGGCCGGAGGATCTAGATCTATGTAGAGTCGATCTGGATCAGAATGATCAGATTCGGAACTTCCTGAAGTGAAGTTGGAATAGATTATTCCTTCGTCAACTGGATCTGAGGTGGATATAAATTATACATACATCTTACTTGGATGGTAGGAAATTTCAACATTCTAGCTGTAGGTCTACTATTTCTATGAATGACGGGGCTATAACATGTTCTTTATTGAGGGCCGCTCCAACTAATAGCTCTTAATGGCAGATGAGTTATATTATAGCCATGGCCTGCCATAATATTTGTTATCATTGTTGTTTCCCAACGAGCTTTGTTATAACGAACCTGAGATAATACTATGACCTGGTATTACAAAATCTAGTTTGCAAAGAAAGCAAATAGCTGTTGTCCAAGCGTGAAATCGCTTGAAGGAGCTTAAGAATATTCAACACTAAGCGCCGGAATTACCAAGGTGATAGTAGCTCTAACTGGCAGTTAAAAGTTGTTATCACAATGGTTACCCATGCTATTTGTTTTCACCAACTCTTAGATAATGGCTAACTGGAATTGTTAATACGGGACCAAAAAGTGCGTTTCCAACTGCTAATATGGCGGACGAACGGTTAGGAAAACTGTCACCAATTTCTAACATTTTTAAAAGCACATCATTGTTGAGATATGCGCGCGCATACTGTAACGATTCAAAAGATCCGTTGCTATCACTAACAGTGTAATCACAACTTTTTATGTCGAATAGTCTGTATGAAATTGTGTGAAACATTTCAACGGACCAAACATTAAATGAAAATTACAAGTGCAATGATTTGAACCCTGATTATTGGTGACAATTATCCCATTTTATGATATTGTGTTTTTCTGACAACTTGTTGTAATGTAATGATTCATTAGCCGTAACGCGTACGAAATGCCTCTGGCATGTTGGTGTAATGTACTACATTCTATCATTATAACCATACATTGTTTGGGATAGGTTCTCTGCATTATAACTGATATGGGAATGAATCGATAGCGATATTTCATAGTAATGTAAACTCAAAAGCAGACATAATATTAGTCCGTGAAGCATGGCATGGGTGAGGGATGGTTGGGAGGGGAAGAGGATGTCACTACATATACGAGATGTGTCACATGACATGATTTTCGTAACAATAATTTAATGAAATGTTATCTGAATATGAAAAGCACGAATCCTGGGATGATATTTACCTTCTTGATGCGTTATTTTTTCATCTGCCATTTTTTCAATTTGTATCAATTGTGTAAGAGAATATTGCGGCAGAGTGAACTTCTTAGCAAAGAAAGGTTCATAACCAGAATTGTCTTCAATAGGCTCCTTCAGCGGGCTTATTAGTATTTTCGACATGGCTTTCCAAGAAATATGTTCAGCGTAGGCTAAGACTATATTGTAAATAATAATTCAAGTGAACTGCACAACCATGGCAAACAAGAAATTGTAACCCGGAATAAATTGTAGAACTAACTCGTATCCTAATCTGATTTATTGCAGTTCTTTGAAGAAGATAATTTTATTGAATCTATACCTACTAATATCAATTGCACACACTTCTAGTAGCTTCTAAAGTGTAATCAAACTCAATGCTTCTTTAAACTTCTAAACTTTACATGCAAGAAAATAACAACAATCAAACACAAGAATCAAAACAACAGTAATTAAACGAACTTTGAATATGGAACGCGGTTAAATAATGAAATCCACCGCCCACCGAACCAAACTTTGATTTCTATTCTGTTCCTTTCGTCGAGAAGACCGTGTAGAGAAAACCTAGCTGTCACGTGATCTCTAACCCCATTGTGTTGGTCAGAGCATAGACTCTCTATGGACTCTCTAGAACTTCTCAATGGTCAGAGTAGCAAATAGAGAAGTTGAGAGCAGAGAAACTAAAACTGGGGTATATGCAACTCCATGAACTGACATTGCCTTGAGTTGTTGTCCAGTAGCTCTTGTTGTCTACTTACAACAATGTGTTCACTGAAACATTCCTTCAAAGAAGTCTGAGGTTGATATCTTCCAATGATACTGCAAAGTGCGAACACTACTCTGTATGTTGTATGATGTACAAATACACACACACACACACACATATATATATATATATATATATATATATATATATATATATATATATATATATATATATATATATATATATAAATATATATACTTTCTAATAATTGTGCTATAACTTCCAATTGATTCATATGATGAACATTGTTGTTTATTTTTTCATTATTAGTAATTTCACTTGACAAAACTCACAAAAAAGCCCACAGTAAAAAAGTGGGCATTATTTACGAAAGAAGTAACCAAAACGCTTCCTGCCCTTCATGCCTGAATTACTTCTCTCCTTTTCTAATCACATCATTTTATTTTGTCACTTTCAGGTGCTGACAGAAACCTCCTCTACTAACCTACACACAATTGACAAACGCAACGTCGGCGTGCTTGCTCGAACAGGTCAACTACCTTACCAACAAGGAAAGCGATATGTAGCATCTCTCGCCAGATCCGGGAACCTTCCTCTATACCTCCAAAAGAAACTCCATCCAGGAATGACAAGCAGGAACCAACTGCAACAGGATGAACCACAGATGGAACCAAGCGAGAAGAGATATATTGGCGCAATGGCCCGAAACGGGAACATTCCATTCCAATTCCAGGCCAAGAGAGAATCTATGGACCTGCCTGAAGTAGACGAAATGGATAAACTTAAGCAACTAGAAGCGGAAACAAAAGCTTTGGAAGGTGTACTATATCTTGAATCCCAACTGAATCTAGAACTCCTAAAAGAGAAACTCTTAGATGGAGTACTGCACGATGATGAGATGGATGACGATAAAGACGACGAAAAACGTTCGATGGCTTCTTTAGCGCGCAGCGGTAATCTTCCTTACAAGAGCGACGATCAGAAGAGAAGCGTCGAGGCGCTAGCTAGAGCAGGATATCTACCAGCGACGCCAAAGACGCTGGCTGCAAGAAACGACAACGCCGAAGAAGAAAAGAGAAGCGTCTCCTCGCTGGCGAAGAGCGGTAATCTGAAGGGATATCAGGAGGGTAAACGAGGAGGGATCGGTTCATTGGCTAGAAACAATCTCCTACCACAAAAGAAGGATGTTGACAACCTCCAAGAACTTGAAGCTGTCATCCAGGAAATGATTGAAGAGGATACGGAAAAGAGGAATATTGGTTCTATCGCGCGGGGCTTCAACTTGCCCAGTAACGGGAAGAGGAATCTCGGTGCTTTGGCTCGAGGAGGTGGATACTCCAGATTCACTAAAAGTGGACAGGATGATTACACAAGTCTCGATGATAAACGTAATCTTGCATCTTTGGTCCGCAGTCGCGTCAACGAAGGCAAACGATATCTCGGGGCACTAGCACGAAGTCAGAATCTTCCGTTCCACAGAACATACTCGGGCGGCTACGAAGACAAACGAACAGCCCCGATGGCGTATGCTAAACACTGGAACCAACCTGACAATCTTCAATACGTCGGGAAAAGGTACTATCCCGTTAATATCATCAACAACGAAGATCAAGACGTTGCTAAGCGATATGTAGCAGCTCTGTTGAGACAAGGACCACTTCCAGTCGGGTCCGACGAGAGTCACGAGACACCGGAACCGGAAGTGAAGGACACAGAAGTGAGTGAGGAGAAGAGGCATATTGGATCGCTAAAAGCTATCGGCAAGAGATCGATAGATAGCCAGACGACAGATAAACATGGCAAGGTGAATGGAGGACGAACCAAGAGAAATGCGTATATCATGCCGGCGTCGGAGGAGTACCCGATGCCGAACGAGCAGAACTCGGAGCTGTTCGATTACGATGATTTGATGGAGGTCATGTCAGGCAGTGCTGCTCCAGCGAAACGCTTCCTTGGTACGTACGAACACGCTTATCTGGATTGATTGTAATAATCGTGGATAAATCGGTCGGAATTTGATGCTGTGTTATAGCTGCCTATTGAGATACTTGTTTGTTACACAATACGTTTTAAATTGATGTGGGAAATGGTGTAGCCAAACCGATTTAGTCTAAAACAGTTGAAATATTTGATATTCAGTCCTTACAAAGAATGTATCGTTGGAAATATGAAAATCGAAAAAACGAAATTGCTTCAAGAGACATTCTTTCATATTTTTAAAAATAAGTATTCAAATTATAAAGCAAAATATGAACATTATTAATTAGTAATGGGAAATATGTAATAGAATCATAAGTACATCGTATAGGCCTATAAAGCTACCAGAATGGTATTTTCGAAAATAACAATGGATATTGAGAAATTTATCAGGTTAAGGGGGTGCGTGCACGGTGCTTACACAAATCGAGAAATTTTTCTTTGTTACATTTTTCCATTTTCAAAAACTAGTGTAATTGAATGGAAAAATCACATCTCCAAGATGATTTTATGCTCTTTAATTAGTATGACATTTTATTTTTGTGAATTCAATTAGTTTTGAGATAATACGTCAATGAATTCCAACACATTATTTTTATCCATTGACGTATCATCTTAAAACTTATTGAATTCATTGAAATAGGATGTCATATTGATTAAAGAGCATAAAATGATCGGATGTGAACCTTTCGTTCAATTACACTGGTTTTTGAACATAGAAAAAATCAATATTCACTTTGTTCAACTTGAACATAACTTTAGGCAATTTAAAGAAGGAGACTTTCTCAACATTCTTCATCCCTTTATATGAAATATATTTGGTAAACAATCCAAGTTCTTCCTTCACGGCTTATGATGTTTTTAATAAGTCCTTTTCAAAAACAGAAAATGAAACTTCCTAGAATTCATGAGCACGCTGCAGTCATGGTGGTTCAAAGTCAGATTTTAATATCCTCTCCATCAAACACCCACCCTGAAAAATATTTTAATCTCTGTATGGCCCACCCTCGACAAAAATGCCAAGAAAGAACAGACAGTCTTTTAAACATCATGAGCTAAATTTCATTACGTGAAAGATTTTTGATCCGAAGAATTTTGTTATATTTAGTTAGGATGTAATTTTAATTAATTTATACAAAAACTGAATTAATATTAAAAACTGATATAAATAATGTAGCATGTTGTATCTATATGGACGTTAAGTAGAAATGCACCTTTAGGTTTGATGTAGAGGCCTAATAATGTTGTAGCTTGTTTTAGATGTATTGAATTAAACCTTAGTATTGCTTTCGATTATTTAAAAGGTAGGCCTTACGGCTTAGTGCACATGGCCGATGGAAATATTAAGAATTCAAAATTCATTTCTAATTCTGAGTACTTCGAGAAATTTCGCGATAGGATGCGAGTCAATTTATCGATTTGAGCAATTTTCCGAAATATCGGTTTATTGATTGAACTTTTGAACGGAATGATGTATCAAAATTATAGTGAGAGATTGAAACACAGATATTGTTAATACTTTCATTGTGGTATAAGTAAAAACTGTTCAATTAATCTCACAGTATTCATAGGTTCACAGCTAAAAAATACATTTTTCAGCTGTATACCCATGGAAACCATGCAGCCAAATCAAATATCAGTCAAACAGTTTCTATTTACTAATACCATCTTGAAACCATTACAAAAATCTATATTTATTATTTGGTACGATTGTACTATCTCTCACCTTTCACAAACAATCCTCAAATCACTGGTATTTCGCTAAATCGACGCCCATTTGCTCTGGACATCACGGCCCTGAAGTTAGATTTTAATGATTCAAGACGATTTTCATTTCCCCAATATTAGAGTAAACTAGAAATCATCATCACAATTTCCGAAATTTCAATAATTTTTGTGTCTTCCAGAGATCATGATACATGACGTAGGCATTACTGATTCTGTATATGTATTTATTTATCTATTTTCATTTTCGTCCAAGAGGATTAACAATATAAATAGAACATTCAAAAGTGAATTATAAAGACAGTCAAGAATAAAGAGACAGATTATAAATTATACACAGTAATTGAAATACAACAATACATGAAATGATATAAATGGTAGATGCGATTTTTTTATAAATACCTAGCAACCACCAAGTCAAGTACGTCACTTAGTATGCTTACAGCATGTATAAAACTCCTCAATACTGTATAATACGTTTTTTATAAAAAAATTCTTTAAAGTATTCTTAAAGTATACTTTAAAGTATAGAAACGTGAACATAATCGAGTAATGTCTACGTCACGACTCGATTAACGGACCGGGTCCTGGAGGACAAAAAAATCAACTTTAATTTCTGAAATGAAGATGATGAAAATCTAGTTTCAGGGTTGTGATATCCTTTAAGCAAGCAATCATCGCTCAATCCAGTAGTTACCGTCTGTACCCAACAACATTAATTACTTGGCTCAGCCCGACCAACCTCGGCCACACGGACGTGGGAGGAAAGTGCTTGCCCCGACAACTCGCGGTGGCAGAAGTTGCCAATTGTTCTGTTTGCATGGTGAATAGTATAACTGGATCACGTGATCAATTAGTGCATTGTTGTTAACTGTCGCAGAAACTTGTGCTTTTAGTGTTTGTGTAGTGGTAGTTATAGTGCTGTACACGTGTATGGGAGCTCTGCTATTACTGTACTGGCAGATGTAATTGTGCGACAGGTTGAATCACACAAAGGCCAGTTGTTGGTTTTTCAAGTAGTTTAGTCTTTCTCTCGAGTGTGAAATGAATATATAATATATATATATATATATATATATATATATATATATATATATATATATATATATATTATATATATATAATACTACGCATATTTTCAATTATATCGAACAGCTGGCGTTTCAGCCGGGTTATTCTGGCCTTCAAAATTTGAAAAAGCTTAATTTTGTTTCGAAAAATGCCATCATAGCCTGGTTGAAGAGTCAGCTATTCGATATAATTGAAAATATGCATAGTATATATATAGGCCTATATAATATTTTTGGTGTTGGATGTTTTTTTTAACAAAACGACTTGAATTGTCCTCATAATCATATATTATCTGACATATATAGGCCCTATATATATATATATATATATATATATATATATATATATATATATATATTTTCAATATCTCTTCGATAGTGAATCAAGTCAATTTTATTGAATATAGAAATACGCAATTTCCACTCTCAATACAAAAACTCATTGCTTGATATTTTTTCCCAATACTTTTTTCCATTTTCAATTTGAGATAAGTAAACCACGTAAGTCCCTATTTGTACGTCCCCAGAGACCAAAGAGACAGATATTTGCCAGAAAATCAATGAGCCGCAATATTTGCTCGTACAACGTCTGGCTGACTGTGTAGAAGACTTGCCACAGGGTACAACTATTGACAAACGGCTTAACGAAAGGCGTAGGAAGGGTTTTATTGGAATAAAAACGCTGTCGATGAGAATGAGAATATGATATCAAAGTTAAGATGGTGAAATATATTTGAAAAAAGAACAACGAGGTTTGTATAAAAATCTAGTTATGAAGATGGTCACAGTGAAATATGATCAGATGAATATATTACGTAAACCGCCTTCAGTGTATGCAAATGGCGCGAGTTCGAATCTCGATCCAAGCATTCGAGTTGAATACTTGATATTTATATACAGTCAATGAAATAGATTATTAATAAGCGCTACATTTGATCATGCATATGAACCTCCTGTTTGATACCGGTACTCATCAAAGTTCTCGAATTAGAATCCCGTTCGAGACCAAACTTTTACGACTTGAATATTCAATTATAAATATTTCGATATTGGATCTATGCAAAGAAGTTCAATTAAACACACATATATAAGCGTGACAATTAGGCGACATGAAATCAATTATTATTGCTTCTACCATTTTGAAGATATTGGAATTATATGTGTTTCATTGTTATTAGAATTTTGATATCTCGTACCGTTCAAAAGTTATCACCAAAAAACTGATATTCCGCTAAATCGACTCCCATGGACTCGTAAATGTGGAGGCTTAGCAATAACTGACATAATATATTTCGATTATTAAAACTTTATTCAATTATATACCGAGTCTAGCTGTTAACAGTGTAACAATTGACTTGTGGGAAATTTCCACAGCCTTCTAAACCCATTCATTCCACGGTCTTACGGACCGAACAAGTCTCTTCTGTTCTACAGCAACAATGAAAAGAATAAACAAACTGGCCGTGATCGCTCTCGAGAGAACTGGAACATTTTTATCATCATATTGTTCATGTTGAATTTATTGCATATTAAATGTCTTATTTAACATGACAACTGTTTCTCATTCACTTTGCTAAACTCACACTTCCATCAGTGGTGACCCCGACGTGTTCCTACAGACTCGATATTGCCCAACTGCATTACTAATTTGAATAGTGTTCTCTTCAGTAACTTACAAATGATTTATGAGCAGAAACGGGGGTACTTATACAAGTCGTTGAGCTTGAACACACGATTGCCAAAATGCAAATGTAGTGATGAACTGGCTATCACGTGGTGTCGTTACATGTCAGCTGGATGTGTCGTTTAATCGTTAGTCGTTAAACAGTTCCTAGCACGATACAGTAACGTTGGCAAAAGTCAAATGTCAATAACGAGAATTATAGTGAATCGTATATATTAGTAATTATTATATATATTAGTTATATCAGTAACAAAATACTTTAACAATTATTAAAAAAAATTCTGAATTAATAATAAATACTTGAATATAAAGCTCTATCAGTCATAGTAAAATATTGTCAAAGCACAATTTCTTTACCTCAGTATTTACGATATTTTATCCGTCTACTTTTCTTGAAAGTATAAGGGAAACTCGTTATCATTATTGTTATTATTATTTATTTATTTATTTATTTCATGGTTTGTCAAGATAAGAATATATATGCATAAACCAACCAATAGGTCAAGAGATAAAAATATCCGAAAAAATCACATAATCATATATAAAAACAAAAAAACATGGTAAAAGAATTCTTCCGAACTGTAGAAAGAGTTCTGCAATAAATATTCTTTCAATGTTCTTCCGAATTTTTCCGTCTTCAAACACTGCATTTCATGTGGTATATTGCTGACTTTATTTCGGGTTGATGAGAAATGAGAAAATGAGAAAATGAGAAAAACAATGTTGCTATTTGGCTCTTCTTGAAAGGTTGGAGTTGATACTTTCGAATGCCTTCTTTATTATTTATACCATCGATTCATGCGTTTAGAGGCTGTATCCTGGCAATTATTCGATTTTTCGTTTTTCGTTTTGATTGTTTTTGATTATGTAATCATTTATCAATTATTCTAGTTCATCACATTGAATTGACCACAGTAAGAGAGTCAAAACGTTGGTGTGCCAATAAATCTACTGTAGAATTGTATTTCCGAAAATCGACTCATATACATCCTCGTAGGTTGTGAATTTATCATTCTATTTTGTACGAGGATTAGCTCCGTATAAAGTAATACGCTTTGTGATCATTTTCCTCCGCTTTCGTAGTATAGAGTAGGCCTTCTAGATCTTACATTAGCAATGTTTTCTTCTTGTGTACCCATTCAGTGTGTCCTTTAGAATGGTTGACTGTAGTTAGTGTTGTGCTTTCATCAGTAGCTAACTGTACTTAGAGTGTTGTACTAACTGTCTTTTTTGTCTTTTTTGTATTAACTGTTCTGTTTAGTGTCGTTAGTGTTGTGTTACAGTCGTTGTCTCGTCCTAGCAAACCGTTGTCTCGTCGTAGTCACCTAGTCGTAACACGTAGTGTGTCCGTAGTCACAGTAGCGAGACCTAGTTAGGAGTTAGTCAGGTGTTGGATCGTAACTTGCAGGCTCTGTCGCCAGAAGTGGTTGGTTCCGGGACTCGAACCGAGGATTCCGGGACTCGAACCGAGGCGGAGGATACACTGGCCTAGTGGACACTAGCAAGCGACACATCGGGGCATTGGCACGGCTCGGATGGTTGCCGCAGCTGCGCAGTTCGCGGTACAGAAGGTTCGGTCGTGCCATGCCGGCGAGAGTGTGCAAGAGATCGACAGCTGGCGCCAGGTTAGGACATTCGGACATGGTTTTCTCACTCGAAACTATTTATTTATACGACTGAGAGCCGGTTTTTCAATAGTCCTCGTTAGGTCTGCGTTAGCTGACCGACGGTTATGTCTAACCCCGACCTGTAACGACAGGAACGTTTTTCAATTCCCGGTTATCTGTTCGTTCTAACGAGAACCTGACCAGAACAACGACGATTCTGATTGGTTGTGCTTAAATGCGTATGCAAAATTGTATGCTAGAAGGCAGTGAACAGGACGACGATGGCAGTGCAGTAACGGGCACTTAAACGAAGCCCCAATCCAGGGTTTATCTTTGTGAGTAGATAACCGTCGGTCAGGTGCGCGTTATCGCTGACGGCAGGTCGAAAAACGAATAAATCGCGCAGCCGGAGGTTAACTTCTGACGACCACTCTAACGGGACTTTGAAAAACTGGCTCTGAGAGGATGAATCAGTCAGTAGAGCGCCGAATCATTCACAAGACCGGGAGGTGTTTACTGCCATATTCCAGAAATCCATGTTGATTCAGCACCTGTAGATGTTTTGACAATGTTTTCTACCTCTACCCTTGTTTTTTTGACGTGGATACGTCTATAAACTCGATATAGCGTAGCAGTCTGTGCGCTGTCGCGACTGGCTGTTGTAGGAATGAAGTACCTTACCGTCAGAGTGGAGCTACTCAAGCTACTGGGGCCACAGATGTGGGAATCGAGAGCATGGACCACCCGATTTTCTTCTATTGCTAGGATAAGTTAGGTTATTGTACTAACGAAAATGATATTTGTTTTCCGTAACAGATCGGTGAAAATAATCAGTTTGATATTTGAAATGGATAATTTTGTATTTGAATGAGTCAATAATTCTGCGGCTCTGTCGCGGAGAACAAACATTTCGGAGAACAAACATTTCTTTTCATCATTAAATACAGAAACAACCAACTAATCAAAGCTAACCTTGCCTTACTAGAAAAGCTGATGAAATGGGTGAATACAATGTGGAATAATTCTTAATGCTTACACTAACAATCATCAGTAACAATCATTTCAAGAGTATAAGCGAGCTAGTAGACTAACACAGCTTCTGATTGGTCAGTTGGTGGATTTTGTTTTCCGTCTCTTTCAACAATGAGTGACATTACTAGCGAGAAGGCTATGGTGCTGAATCACCCAGAATATGGTAATACCTGGCCGGAAATCGGTCCCCATCATGGTCGACCGTTTTGGTGGAGGTTTTTCTTGATTTTACATAGCTCCTTAAAGTAATGGTTCAATGTTAGGCTTCTGCCTTCTTTCTCTCATCTATTTCAACCAACTGGAGTGGGCTATTTACTAGCTCTACACTGGTTGGTTTTGGTTTTATAGACTACACAAAGAGAAAATCGTCTGTACAATTTCCCATGATGGTAAAATATACTGCACCAATTGTTTCTGTGGATGTTCGAGTTAGAATCCCCATGAGGCCGTGATCTCATGGTTCGAGCATTACTTCCGGAAGAATTGTTTCAGTTGTTGGGCAAAATGCAGAATTGTGTAGATCCTTCATCAATTCTGTGTAGACATGTTTGGCTGGGGGTCAGTTTAAGGAAAGTTATTCTTGCATTTCTAATAGTATAGAATACAAATATATTAAACAATAATAATGTAGGCATATATTTGTGAGGCATCGTAATGATATGGTATTTGAGAAGATTAATAGGCATAATGTGGGAAAATAATAGTATGAAAATATCAATAGTTACTGATATAAACTTTGAATTAAATTTCGGATAGGATTAGATACTATAAACATGCTATAAACCAAACGATCAGTGGTTAAGCCCACGTAAGCCCGGATTATCCACCTTTTTCAGGAAGTATAAGTATAAATAAAGTATAAGTATAAGTATATGGAAGTATAAGTAGAGACTCACCTATTTCTAGTTCTGGGTGTAATGTAAGATCCATCATAACAAACACGTAAAATGCTCGTAAAATGCTCACCGCGTAAAATGCTCCAAATCTATAACCCCCAATTATTTTTTTCCGGGACCCACATGAGCTGAAGCCCCCCTCCCCCTCCCACCCAGACATAATAGGCGCGCCATAATAAGACAGACTATTTCTCAGAAATTTTCTGAAAAATATCTTCTTTGAATGGATTTCTACAGCTTTCCATTACATTTCACAAGAATCGGCCTGTTTCACTCATCTCACGACGCACATGCTGCGTTTTCTTTGTATGAAAGCAAGACATAGAAATAGCTTGGTTGGGGGAAAAGGATCGCAAGTTATCCTTATTATTTGAACTGTTATAATTGGTATTATCAGTAGAACTGCACGCTCGTACCAAACCATTAGACATGAAACTTGCTTTGAAGCGATGTTCACATCATGGCCCATATTCTATGACTGAGCACGAAATGAAAGCGAGACGAAAGTGTCAAAAACCCATCATGTTGAAGTATAATCGTCTGAACGAAATATCGGGAGAGAACTTATAGTCCGTAGTTATGGAGGAATAAGTCAAAGTAATTTATAAACTTTTTAGCTTATATATAGAAACCACATACAGAATTGAATTGTTCATTTTATTTCTCGAAAACTGTTCAATTAATGTACACATATATTTTACTTAGAATACAATTTTGAATCGTCTAATGAACAACATTCCGATTCTGTAGTTGAGCCGTTACGTATACGTTCATCCAATCATCGACATATTATTATATATTATTATATATGATATATTATTATATTATTATTATATTAGGACTATGTATTTACACTCCGAATTTGCATTTTCCGTCTGGCCTTGTCACATATCTTCCCCGCCCAATTACATGCTACACCGACAAACAGTTCCATCTCCTCTATAGAACAGCCTTCATCACTCGTTTGACGCCCCAATAAATTAGATAGTACTGCGTTTTTCCCTCAAAAGACGAGCTTCTCAACCTCCCAATGACATGAAATCTAACCATATATCGCCTTGCATACAGGAACAAGGGGAATAAATTGAGTCACGAATTCGAGACCATTATCTCCGTCTCAAAGTAAAATTACACATCCTCCAAATCACGCAAAGCTGACGAGATACAATCAACGAGAACTTCCTCAGACGAAGGTTTCGATCTACCGTTCCCCTTATCATATAAGACTAGCGCACGGTTGTTTCGCTTCTTCATCTTTCGTGGATACTAGTTTATAGAGAATCCTTTATTCGTTAGAAGTAATATTAAGTGAGAAGTTTATATTCATTAGTTTCAAATGAGGGAATGTAATCACATTTAACGTACTGTGCTCAGTTGAAATCGATTCACGACAGTTGAAATGAGTATTTAGTTGTAGTATGAGTTTTAGTTCTAGCGCGCTTTGTACCGTCTCGGTTCAGAATTGATTCGTATAACTGATCAAAACGTTCGAAGTGGTGAATTAATTTCATCATCTACATAGAACATAGAGACAGCCATACTTACAGAAGTGTTAGAACAATTCTAGTAGTGAGACGCATCTGATTGGCTCGTCTTAAGCACGCGTCGTCTTAGTCCTAAGAGATGAAATTGTACTAATTCTAGTACTTGGCAGATCGATTGAGCACTAAATCCTGGTCAAGTTTCAGAATTAGTGCTCGAGTGGGGGGGGGGGGGGGGAGCGTGAACTTGACCCCCCCCCCCCACAAACAAATGCCATTATCTCGGGAGCACTAATTCTAATACTTGACAAATCGATAGCACTAATTGAGCACTAAATCCTGACCAAGTTTCATAATTAGTGCTCGAGTGGGGGGGAGGGGGGCAGGTTCACGGACCTGCGATCTGAGACGGAATTTACAAATACAAACATACATACATATATACAGTCATACACTTATACATTGATACATGCATGGATTCATACATTTATATATTCATATGAGAATTCGGAATGTCAGACGCGCATGATTACTTGGAATGCCATAAAATGAAATTATTCACACCTAATATTATATGTAAGTGAAGGTACTCAGCATTCCATAGATGTTTATGTAGCAACACTTACGTTTTCTTTCGCAACTTATTGATCTTCTCAGGAATGAATATTATCACTTGAGCTTGGTGTCAGTACACCACCGACATGTGACGTCAGCTTCATCCCTCAAAGTGGAGTTAAATCGACTCAAGCTGTCAAGCGCTGCGAGGGATGAAAATTCCCGCCATTGCCCGGGAAGCGACTCGACAAATCCGTATAGGCCTCAACGCGATTGCTGAGCTCGTTCAATTATTGCAAAATAAACAGCAAAATATAACTGTTTCTTTTAATAGAATGCAGTGATCGTTCTTCGACTGCTTGGAAAATACAAGAAGGAAATATTTAAGAAAACTAGAACGTAATCCATCTAACCCTAACCATAGTATCTCTGTGCCCTAACCAATTCCTCGACATAGTAACTCTTTCGACAATTGCTTTATATCTGAATTTAGTATTTCAAAACAAAAACAGTATAGTCGAACATTATCAAAAACATTATTCAATGAGAAGAAAAGTTTGAGAGAGGAAATATGATAGAGGAGACGGATTATATAATAGGATTGTTCGCTATAACTGATTTTCCATCACATCATACTCCTTTTCCGAGGGGTTAACAACTCCTGAAATCCAGTGTACACTTGCCTTGAAATCACTTAAAATCCCCTCGAAATCCCATGAAATCTCTGAAATCACCTGAAATCAGGTGTACACCAAATTTGCGAGTTGTAAACCCCTCGTCCTTTTCCTACTTATCTGTGGTAAAACCGGTGATGGATAATAACCTCATTACAATTATTATGATCTGTCATTGTAATTGCATTAATATTGTGATTGTACTCGCAGGGAGGATTCCACAGATGGGGCGACGCCCGAAAGTGACTCCTCCTTCTGGACGACGTCGTCCGACTTTGAGGGACGTCCTCTACTAGACGCCTCTTACGCCGACACAAACGTCGATCCTCTCTGGAAGCGCTACCTTCTCTTGCCAGCTCTTGACAACATCATTCTTAGAAAACTCTACGCGAGACATTTTAACCAATAAGATAACATGTTTATTCATAAATAAAAAACAAAATAACTATTTTATTCTTGTGAGAAAATATTAAAAATATACATGATAAGAGATTTAAGAATGTTTCTTATTATAATAAAGATAAAAAAATACAAATACAATGGTTCTTAATGTTTCATTCAAATTGCTGTGCAGGACATTAAATCATCATTGTACATAACTATGTTTAAATGATTATGTTCACCATGGGGATAGCCTATAGTGTTTCTCTTTTCAATGTTATAGTTTCAGTATGGTCACCTTCAAAAGTATCTTTCACCACTAGCCAATCGCTACAAAGATATTCAAAACAAAAACATTTTATCAAAACTTTCTCTTGAAAGTGCCTCTATTGAGAGTTTGTAGATTGAAGCGGTTCTAAAAGTTATCTGCTTGAATTCAGCGGTGTTCAAAACAATAAGTTGTTATGAACTTCAGATGGATGTGGTTTGGAGTCAAAGTTTCGACTCACTTGAAGGAGGGGGAGAGCTATGCACTATGGTCATATCAAAGTATATCAAAGTAACTATATTATAAAGTCGTTTTGTTTGAAACGTATAGCCAGAATTGCTTTGTAGATGTTTCATTTATTATCTAGAGATTGACCTTGGAAAATTGGAATAGAGAAAGAAATAACAAACAAATCACAACGTGGTTTTCCTTTCATGAAAGTTTGATTTAAGCTGTGCTTAAATAATCATTTATTTTGTAGATCAAAAGAGTTGTTATATTTGTAGAGTTGTCATGCAAAACACATCGAGGTAAATTAATAGAATACATGATTGAGTCAATATTTGACCAAAACATCGAATATGTTTTGAAATATATATTGTCGATTCTGCGTGAAGAGTTATACCAAAAATGTCAAACAATAACATATCCCCATGTGTAGGCATATCCAGATTATGATATTTCAGCAGATACTGAAATTAAATGAATTTAAAGTCTCATTTTTCGGGCTGTGCAATATATGTCAAGTTAATTTATTGATATATCAATCTATTTTTCTTGTCACAATTTGGATTGTAAATCACATTAACAAAAATTTAAATAATTATAAGAGAAAACGTATGAAAAAGAACTATAAGAATCAAGTATGAATAAATAAATAAAATTTCTCTACATTATAGAAACATTTGAAAATACACCCAAGATTGAAATTTTGAAAAACTTTCTTCGCTAACAAAACTCATCAAATGAAGACACTTTTGATCGTTACCATATCAAACTCTATTTTTCAATTTTAAACCTAAAACTTGTGTACAAAACGTGAAACTCCACCCTTAAAACTAAAACAACCTTACTTCAATATATATGTGTCTTCTAGAAAGTACCACTTAGCAAGTACTATCACTCCCATCATGACAATAAAATGTTCACACAAGAATAGTATATTATATTTAGGTACATTACACTGAATGAGATGCAATTGAGAACGGTGCTTCTGCAAGTAGCGCTAGATCATAGCATGCCTTGGTTCGAAGGATCGCATTATGAAATTTGATGACAATAAACGTTATGCTATACATACTTCATGTGATGTATTGTGTTTTACTATTGAAGATAAATATTATTTTGAATCCAATTCTTACATGTCAATATATAATGTGTAGTATTTAGAGAACCCAATTAAATATACGAATATATAAAATATAATTATAAGAAAATTCTGTTCTTGTAACTGAATTTTTGAATGTAATGAGTTATTTACGGTCGTAAAACTGTGTTGGTGTAGTTATTGTAATGTAGTTGTATAAAAAATGTATGATTAGATAATGACAATAAAATATCAAACGTTTAATGTGAGTGAGACTTTTGAATATGCATCACTGGTAATAGTTTTGGGCACAATCACTCTTTTTGCCCGCCAATCCACGACCCGTCCTCGAAGTTATATGAAATGTAAATAAAATCTCAATACAATGAATAAGCGATTATTAAGGGGGGGGACAACACTGAAAATTCGTATTTTTGGGGAATTTCAATTTTTTTTAATATATATTTACTTTTTGGGCTACTGAAGAAATAACGCGATTTGATTGATTTGTATTATCAATTTTAAACTTTCAACGAACCAAATCGCTATAGAATGGGTGCATTGTCCATTTTTCGGAGTAAGTTTGCTAAAAAAAAAACATTTCCAACGTATTTTGGAATGGAGAAGTAAATAAAATCCATCCTACGGGATAACAATTCCTTGTTTTGGAAAAACAAACGTTTGAGAAATAAGACAAACTGTATTTACAATATCAATTCAAACACCATTTTCAACACCATTTTCAACGTGTCCAATACAAAGATCTTCATCCACTTTCAAAACACTTCCTCTTTTTTTTCAGCCACTTGACTATTTTCTTCGAGATGTCGCTGACTTTATCACGCGGCGGCTGACTCCAGTTGTTGATGATGGTAAGTAAAGTCAGCCCTCTTTCTTCGTTTTGGTTCTTGGCGGCTTCCATGTGACGATTATGTGAAGGTAAAGGTCAAGATTTACCAATCTCGCTCATCCTACAACGCATGTGCTGCGTTTTCCTAGTATACATTCATTGTGAAACTTGTAGTTAAATTAAAATAAAACAAAATTCTTCATTCATATTTATTGTTTTTTCTGTTCATAAATACAATACATTAAGCATCTATTCTTTTCCAGAAGTAAGTCTTTTATATCTTAATATCAAATGAAAATACCACACATTTCTTCTGTCAAATTTCAAACGAATTCTTTCGAGTCGATAGAGTAGCAATCAATCTTCTGTTTTCCCAACTTCGGATGAAGGGAGACGCACCCATATAGTAACCTTGGATGGCCTTGGTTCATCGACGTGACGATAACGTGGCATTCACTTTTCTGATTTCTAAACTTGGGTTCCGCACTGTCGCTTGCTCTCACTCGCTGCGCCAGCGGAATTGCTGCATGTATTGGTGCAAGAATAAAGGAGGTCATTGTTTTCCCAAGTGTGCTAAGTTGAATAAAGCGTGGTTGAATGCTGTTAGGAGGAAGAATTGGGCTCCGACCAAAACCAGCAGTGTTTGCACTGATCACTTTCTGACGTCGGATTACGTACAGGAAAGTGCTGTAGGAGGTAGGTTTAAATTATCGTATTACTTATATAGTATGAATTAAACAGTTCATGACGTCTTATTTGCTAGACGTTGTCATAGGCATATGTTTTGGTCCTAGGGCCTGATTAATTTATAGGGCCTATGATAGGGGCCTAGCCTACTATTGTAGGTTATGTAGACCTACAGTCCAGATACGCGTACTGCACGACTAGGTTAGTGGTCCTACTTTCACCTAAAGCATTGAGATTGTAATTTCAACAACAAACTCAATGCCTAGAGCGCAATCAATATAGGCCTATGACTATGAAACATATTTTGCTCAGACGTATTTCTTGGTCAGGTTATGTATGTAGCCCAGTAGCCGACACATCCCGAATATTCCTATTGTATTGTCACAGGTTATAAGTTAACTCGGCGGAGGATGAAGCGTGATTCTGTGCCCACCGTTTTCACGGCGAATAAGTTTGACTTTTTTTGTTTTTTTTTGGTTTCTTCCACGTACTAGTACCCGTATGTCAAAAAAAAATCGCCAATCTTCGATCGGCGATTGCTGGAGAACCCACGATGCGATCGGGCTGATTGTTCGATTTTCTGAAAGCTAGCGATTGCCTGAGCATTTTGATGCTACTCACGTTTTCGAAGAAAAAATTCCCCAAAAAATCATAAATTTTCCGAGGGGGGTTTCAAGTTTTTTTTTTTCGGAGAACCAGCCATTGGATCGGGACAAAATCGAGTATTTATGCAATAAAATAAACGTACCTTCATTTCGATACCACACACGACTCTGTGGAAAATTTTCCGGAGAAAATCGTAAATTTTCCGACACCCCTATGCGCGAGGGGGTGTTCACGAATTTTTTTCTGGAGAACCACATATTGGATCGAAACAAAATAATAAGATTTCGCAATCAATTGGATGTACCTTCATGTCGATACCTTACACGACCCTGTGGAAAATTTTCCGGGGAAAATCGCAAATTTTCCTACACACCTCAGCACATGGGGTTGTTCGCGATTTGTTTTTGGGAGAACCACACATTGGATCGGAACGAGATGAGAAATTTTAGCAATCTAATGAATGTACCTTCATGTTGATACCTTACACGACCCTGTGGAAACTTTTCCGGAGAAAATCGCAATTTTTCCCACACCCCTCAGCACATGGGGTTGTTCTCGATTTTTTTTCTGGAGAACCACACATTGGATCGGGACGAAATGAGAAATTTTAGCAATCTAATGAATGTACTCTCATGTCGATACCAAACACGACCCTCAGAAAGATTTTCCAAAGAAAATCGTAAATTTTCCGACACCCCTATGCACGGGGGGTTGTTCAAAACCTGTTTGACGGAGAACCAGACATTGGATCAAGCTGAGGTTCAAATTTTTCGCAATAGATTGAATGTACCTTAATTTTGATACCACACACGACTCTGAGCAATATTTTCCAAAGAAAATCGTAAATTTTCCGACCCCCCATCTGCAGGAGGTTGTTCAAAACATGTTTGCCGGAGAACCATACATCGGATTAGGCCAAACTCAGAATTTTACGCATTCAATTGAATGTACCTTCATTTTGATATCACACACGGCCCCGTGAAAATTTTTCCAAAGAAAATCGTAAGTTTTCCGCACCCCTATGCGCAAGGGGTTGTTTAAAACATGTTTACCGGCAAACCAAACGTCGGATTTGGCCAGACTTAGATTTTGTCGCATTCAATTGAATGTACCTTCACTTCGATACCACATACGGCCCTGTGAAAACTTTTCCGGGGAGAATCGTAAATTTTCCTATACCCCTCTGCGCATGGGGGTGTTCAAAACATGTTTGCCGGAGAACCACACATCGGATCGGAACGAAATAAGAATTTTTCGCAATCAATTGAATGTGCCTTTATTTTGATACCACACACGGCCCCGTCAAAACTCTTCCAGGGAAAATCATAAATTTTCCGACACCCGATCTGAAGGGGTTTGTTCAATTATGTTTGCCGGAGAACCATACATTGGATCGGGCTGAAATCAGAATTGTACGTCATCAATTTCGATTATCTTGAATTTGATACCACTCACGGCTGTGTAGAAACTTTTTTTCGAAGAAAATTGCAAATTTGCATTTATTTTCAAGAATTTGTTTACAGAGAACCAGACATCGGATCGAGCTAAAATCAACATTTTTGGCAACAGATATTATGTACCTTCATTTTGCGCACGAGGCTTCGGCAGAAGAGTTTGACTTTTTTTCAAATTTTGTTCTTTTCCCCGTACTAGTACCCGTCCGACAAAAAAAAATCGACAATCTTCGATCGGCGATTGCTTGAGAACCCACGATGCGATCGGGCTGATTGTTTGATTTTCGGAAAGCTAGCGATCACGTGAGCATTTTGATGCTACTCACGATTTTCTAAAAACATTTCCAAAGAAAATCATAAATTTTCCGACGAGGTATTCAAGATTTTTTTTACGGAGAACCAGACATTGGATCGGGACGGAATCAAGATGTTATGCAATCAAATGAACGTACCTTGATTTCGATACCAAACACGACTCTGAGAAAAAATTTCCAAAGAAAATCGTAAATTTTCCGACACCCCTATGCGCGAGAGGGTGTTCACGAATTTTTTCTGGAGAACCACACATCGGATCGAGATAAAATGATGAATTTTCGCGATCAATTAGATGTACCTTCATGTCGATACCTCACACGACCCTGTGGAAACTATTCCGGGGAAAATCGCAAATTTTCCTACACCCCTCAAAACATGGGGTTGTTCTCGATTTTTTTTCTGGAGAACCACACATTGGATCGGGACGAAATAAGAAATTTTAGCAATCTAATGAATGTACCCTCATGTCGATACCAAACACGACCCTCAGAAAAATTTTCCAGGGAAAATCGTAAATTTTCCGACACCCCTATGCACGGATTGTTATTTCTCAGAATTTCCTGAAAATCACTTTCGAATTTTCCCGTTTTCTGGACACAGGGTAGCGCACATGCCCGCGGTGAAACATATATTTAATTACAACCATTGCTCTCAGCGGTCTGGAAATGTTATTTCATGCATGAGAAGGGATCACCTAACAATTGTTATTCGTCAGAATTTTCTGAAAATCATATTCGAAATTACCCGTTTTCTGAACACAGGGTACCGCACATGCCCGCGATGAGACATATATTTAGTTACAACCATTGCTCTCAGCGGTCTGAAAATGTTATTTCATGCATGAGAAGGGATCAATTAACAATTGTTATATGTCAGAATTTTCCGAAAATCATATTCGAATTTTCCCGTTTTCTGGACACAGGGTAGAACACATGCCCCCGTTGGAACATATATTTAATCACAACCATTGCTCTCAGCGGTCTGAAAATGTTATTTCATACATGAGAGGGGATCAATTAACAATTGTTATTTGTCAGAATTTTCCGAAAATCATATTCGAATTTTCCCGTTTTCTAGACACAGGGTAGGACACATGCCCGCGGTGAAACATATATTTAATTACAACCATTGCTCTCAGCGGTCTGGAAATGTTATCTCATGCATGAGAAGGGATCACTCAACAATTGTTTTTTGTCAGAATTTTCCGAAAATCATATTCGAATTTTCCCGTTTTCTGGACACAGGGTAGGACACATGCGCGCGGTGGAACATATATCTAATTACAACCATTGCTCTCAGCGGTCTGAAAATGTAATTTCATGCATGAGAAGGGATCAATTAACAATTGTTATTTGTCAGAATTTCTCGAAAATCATATTCGAATTTTCCCGTTTTCTGGACACAGGGTAGGACACATGCGCGCGGTGGAACATATATCTAATTACAACCATTGCTCTCAGCGGTCTGAAAATGTTATTTCATGCATGAGAAGGGATCAATTAACAATTGTTATTTGTCAGAATTTTCCGAAAATCATATTCGAATTTTCCCGTTTTCTGGACACAGGGTAGTACACAGGCCCGCGATGAAACATATATTTAATTTCAACCATTGCTCTCAGCGGTCTGAAAATGTTATTTCATGCATGAGAAGGGATCAATTAACAATTGTTATTTGTCAGAATTTTCCGAAAATCATATTCGAATTTTCCCGTTTCCTGGACACAGGGTAGGACACATGCCCGCGGTGAAACATATATTAATTCAACCATTGCTCTCAGCGGTCTGAAAATGTTATTTCATGCATGAGAAGGGATCAATTAACAATTGTTATTGTCAGAATTTTCCGAAAATCATATTCGAATTTTCCCGTTTTCTGGACACAGGGTAGGACACATGCCCGCGATGAAACATATATTTAATTACAACCATTGCTCTCAGCGGTCTGAAAATGTTATTTCATGCATGAGAAGGGATCACATTACAATTGTTATTGTCAGAATTTTCCGAAAATCATATTCGAATTTTCCCGTTTTCTGGACACAGGGTACCGCACATGCTCGCGATGAAACATATATTTAATTACAACCATTGCTCTCAGCCGTCTGAAAATGTTATTTCATGCATGAGAAGGGATCAATTAACAATTGTTATTTGTCAGAATTTTCCGAAAATCATATTCGAATTTTCCCGTTTTCTGGACACAGGGTAGGACACATGCTCGCGGTGAAACATATATTTAATTACAACCATTGCTCTCAGCGGTCTGAAAATGTATTTTCATGCATGAGAAGGGATCAATTAACAATTGTTATTTGTCAGAATTTTCCGAAAATCATATTCGAATTTTCCCGTTTTCTGGACACAGGGTACCACACATGCTCGCGATGAAACATATATTTAATTACAACCATTGCTCTCAGCGGTCTAAAAATGTTATTTCATGCATGAGAAGGGATCAATTAACAATTGTTATTTGTCAGAATTTTCCGAAAATCATATTCGAATTTTCCCGTTTTCTGGACACATGGTAGGACACATGCCCGCGGTGGAACATATATTTAATTACAACCATTGCTCTCAGCGGTCTGAAAATGTCATTTCATGCATGAGAAGGGATCAATTAACAATTGTTATTTGTCAGAATTTTCCGAAAATAATGTTCGAATTTTCCCGTTTTCTGGACACAGGGTAGGACACATGCTCGCGATGAAACATATATTTAATTACAACCATTGCTCTCAGCTTGAAATGTATTTCATGCAGGAAAAGGGTCATTAAAATTTTTATTTGTCAATTTTCCGAAAAACAATTTGAATTTTCCCGTTTTCCCCCGGGCACAGGGGACCCCCTCCGCGATAAAAATATATTTAATTACAACCATTTTCCTTTGCGGTCTGAAAAATTTTTTTATGCATAAAGGACCTTAAAAATTGTTATTTTTTCATTTTCCGAAAAAATATTTGAATTTTCCCCCCTTTCGGGGGGCCCCGGGTACCGCACATGTCGCGATGAACAAAAAATTTAATCAAAACCTTTCCTCAGCGGGTTTAAAAGTTATTCAGCTGAAAGGGATCAAATTTCCCTTGTTTATTCAAATTTTTCCCAAAATCATTTCAATTTTCCCCCTTTTCTGGGCACGGGGAACCCTCCCCCGTTGGAACAATTTAAACACAACCATTTCCTCGCGGGCTGAAAAAGTATTTCATACTGAGAGGGGATCAAATTTAAAAATTTTATTTGTCAGAATTTTCCGAAAATTCATATTCGAATTTTCCCGTTTTCTGACACAGGGTAGGACACATGCCCGCGGTGAAACATATATTTAATTACAACCATTGCTCTCAGCGGTCTGAAAATGTTATCTCATGCATGAGAAGGGATCACTCAACAATTGTTTTTTGTCAGAATTTTCCGAAAATCATATTCGAATTTTCCCGTTTTCTGGACACAGGGTAACGCACATGCTCGCGATGGAACATATATTTAATTACAACCATTGCTCTCAGCGGTCTGAAAATGTTATTTCATGCATGAGAAGGGATCAATTAACAATTGTTATTTGTCAGAATTTCCGAAAATCATATTCGAATTTTCCCGTTTTCTGGACACAGGGTAGGACACATGCGCGCGGTGAAACATATATCTAATTACAACCATTGCTCTCAGCGGTCTGAAAATGTTATTTCATGCATGAGAAGGGATCAATTAACAATTGTTATTTGTCAGAATTTTCCGAAAATCATATTCGAATTTTCCCGTTTTCTGGACACAGGGTAGGACACATGCCCGCGATGAAACATATATTTAATTACAACCATTGCTCTCAGCGGTCTGAAAATGTTATTTCATGCATGAGAAGGGATCACTTAACAATTGTTATTTGTCAGAATTTTCCGAAAATCATATTCGAATTTTCCCGTTTTCTGGACACAGGGTACCGCACATGCTCGCGATGAAACATATATTTAATTACAACCATTGCTCTCAGCGGTCTGAAAATGTTATTCATGCATGAGAAGGGATCAATTAACAATTGTTATCTGTCAGAATTTTCCGAAAATCATATTCGAATTTTCCCGTTTTCTGGACACAGGGTAGGACACATGCCCGCGGTGAAACATATATTTAATTACAACCATTGCTCTCAGCGGTCTGAAAATGATATTTTATGCATGAGAAGGGATCAATTAACAATTGTTATTTGTCAGAATTTTCCGAAAATCATATTCGAATTTTCCCGTTTTCTGGACACAGGGTACCGCACATGCTCGCGATGAAACATATATTTAATTACAACCATTGCTCTCAGCGGTCTGAAAATGTTATTCATGCATGAGAAGGGATCAATTAACAATTGTTATTTGTCAGAATTTTCCGAAAATCATATTCGAATTTTCCCGTTTTCTGGACACAGGGTAGGACACATGCGCGCGGTGAAACATATATTTAATTACAACCATTGCTCTCAGCGGTCTGAAAATGTTATTTCATGCATGAGAAGGGATCAATTAACAATTGTTATTTGTCAGAATTTCTCGAAAATCATATTCGAATTTTCCCGTTTTCTGGACACAGGGTAGGACACATGCCCGCGGTGAAACATATATTTAATTACAACCATTGCTCTCAGCGGTCTGAAAATGTTATTTCATGCATGAGAAGGGATCACTTAACAATTGTTATTTGTCAGAATTTTCCGAAAATCATATTCGAATTTTCCCGTTTTCTGGACACAGGGTACCGCACATGCTCGCGATGAAACATATATTTAATTACAACCATTGCTCTCAGCGGTCTGAAAATGTTATTTCATGCATGAGAAGGGATCACTTAACAATTGTTATTTGTCAGAATTTTCCGAAAATCATATTCGAATTTTCCCGTTTTCTGGACACAGGGTAGGACACATGCCCGCGGTGAAACATATATTCAATTACAACCATTGCTCTCAGCGGTCTGAAAATGTTATTTCATGCATGAGAAGGGATCAATTAACAATTGTTATTTGTCAGAATTTTCCGAAAATCATATTCGAATTTTCCCGTTTTCTGGACACAGGGTAGGACACATGCCCGCGGTGGAACATATATTTAATTACAACCATTGCTCTCAGCGGTCTGAAAATGTTATTTCATGCATGAGAAGGGATCACTTAACAATTGTTATTTGTCAGAATTTTCCGAAAATCATATTCGAATTTTCCCGTTTTCTGGACACAGGGTACCGCACATGCTCGCGATGAAACATATATTCAATTACAACCATTGCTCTCAGCGGTCTGAAAATGTTATTTCATGCATGAGAAGGGATCAATTAACAATTGTTATTTGTCAGAATTTTCCGAAAATCATATTCGAATTTTCCCGTTTTCTGGACACAGGGTAGGACACATGCCCGCGGTGAAACATATATTTAATTACAACCATTGCTCTCAGCGGTCTGAAAATGTTATTTCATGCATGAGAAGGGATCAATTAACAATTGTTATTTGTCAGAATTTCCGAAAATCATATTCGAATTTTCCCGTTTTCTGGACACAGGGTACCGCACATGCTCGCGATGAAACATATATTTAATTACAACCATTGCTCTCAGCGGTCTGAAAATGTTATTTCATGCATGAGAAGGGATCAATTAACAATTGTTATTTGTCAGAATTTTCCGAAAATCATATTCGAATTTTCCCGTTTTCTGGACACAGGGTAGGACACATGCTCGCGGTGAAACATATATTTAATTACAACCATTGCTCTCAGCGGTCTGAAAATGTTATTTCATGCATGAGAAGGGATCACTTAACAATTGTTATTTGTCAGAATTTTCCGAAAATCATATTCGAATTTTCCCGTTTTCTGGACACAGGGTACCGCACATGCTCGCGATGAAACATATATTTAATTACAACCATTGCTCTCAGCGGTCTGAATTGTTATTTCATGCATGAGAAGGGATCAATTAACAATTGTTATTTGTCAGAATTTTCCGAAAATCATATTCGAATTTTCCCGTTTTCTGGACACAGGGTACCGCACATGCTCGCGATGAAACATATATTTAATTACAACCATTGCTCTCAGCGGTCTGAAAATGTTATTTCATGCATGAGAAGGGATCACTTAACAATTGTTATTTGTCAGAATTTTCCGAAAATCATATTCGAATTTTCCCGTTTTCTGGACACAGGGTACCGCACATGCTCGCGATGAAACATATATTTAATTACAACCATTGCTCTCAGCGGTCTGAAAATGTTATTTCATGCATGAGAAGGGATCAATTAACAATTGTTATATGTCGAATTTTCCGAAAATCATATTCGAATTTCCCGTTTTCTGGACACAGGGTAGAACACATGCCCCCGTGGAACATATATTTAATCACAACCATTGCTCTCAGCGGTCTGAAAATGTTATTTCATACATGAGAGGGGATCAATTAACAATTGTTATTTGTCAAATTTTCCGAAATCATATTCGAATTTTCCCGTTTTCTAGACACAGGGTAGGACACATGCCGCGGTGAAACATATATTTAATTACAACCATTGCTCTCAGCGGTCTGAAATTGTTATTTCATGCATGAGAAGGGATCACTCAACGATTGTTTTTGTCAAATTTCCGAAAATCATATTCGAATTTCCCGTTTTCTGGACACAGGGTAGGACACATGGCCGCGGTGGAACATATACTTAATTACAACCATTGCTCTCAGCGGTCTGAAAATGTAATTTCAGCCATGAGAAGGGATCAATAACATGTATTTAATCGAAATTATTGATTTCTTCTGACCAGGGGGAACATCGGTGAACATTTAGGATCAATTAACGATTGTTAGTCAAATTTCTCGAACATGCCTACGTCTAATTATTTCTCGAGGTTACAATGTATGTCATCCGTTTTCTGGACACAGGGTAGGCACAGCGGGGGCACCAATGCG
>OU015464.1:1811369-1844505 GCA_907164805.1 Brachyptera putata
AAATTTAAAATTTTTGTCAGAATTTTCCCTAAATCATATTGAATATTCCCCTTTCTGGAAAAAGAGTAGGGACACTGCCCCCGGTGAAAAAAAAAAAAATATTTAATTACAACCCTTTTCTTCCCGCGGTCTGAGAATGTTTTTCCATGAAGAGAAGGGACAATAAAAAATTGTTATTTTTTCAGAATTCCCGAAAATCATATTTGAATTTTTCCCCTTTTGGACAAGGGTAGGAAAATGCCCGGGGGGAAATTATATAATTTCAATCTTTCTCTCAGCGGTCTGAAAAAAAAAAGGGTTTTTTCATGCATGAGAAGGGGCACTAAAATGTTATTTTTAGAATTTCGCGAAAAACTTTCAATTTTCCCGTTTTTGAAACGGGGTGGAACGGCCCCGATGAAAAATATATTTAATTTTAAAAACCCTTTCTTCCCGCGGTCTAAAAGAATTTCAGATGAGGAGGGATCAATTAACAATTTTTTTTGTCAGAATTTTTCCCAAAAACATATTCGAATTTCCCGTTTTTGGGGCACAGGGGGAACCCCCTGCCGCGGTGAAACATATATTTTAAAACAACCCCCTTTCCTAGCGGTCGAAAATGATTTCAGCATGGAAGGGGGTCATTAAAAATTTTAGGGCAGAATTTCGAAAATCATATTGAATTTTTCCCCTTTTGGCACGGTAGAAAATGCCGCGTGTAACCCTATATTTAATAAAAAACCATTTCTTTACGGTCTAAAAAAGTTTTCATGATAGAAGGGGGTCCTTAACAATTGTTTTGTCGAATTTTTTGAAAAATCATATTTGAATTTTCCCGTTTTCGGACACAGGTAAGCACATGCCCCGTTTAAAAAAATATTTAATAAAACCCTTTTCTCAGCGGTCTGAAAATGTTTTTTCAGCATGGAAGGGATATTAACAATTGTATTTTTCAGAATTTTCCGAAAATCAATTGAATTTCCGTTTTTTGGACCAAAGGGTCCCCCACATGCTCGCGATTTTAAATATTTAAACAAACCCTGCTCTCGCGGGCGAAAAATTTTTTCATGCGAGAGGGATAAACAAAGGGGATTTTTCAGAATTTTTCCGAAAATAAAATTGAATTTTTTCCCCTTTTTTTGGCAAAAGGGGAACACATGCCCGGTGGAACATATATTAATTCAAAACCTGCTTCAGCGGTTGAAAAAATTATTCTGATGAGAAGGGACATACAATGGTTTTTGTCAGAATTTTCCCAAAATTTTCGAATTTTTCCCCCTTTTTTGGACAAAGGGTAGGACACAGGGGCCCCGGTGAAAAATAATTAATTTCAACCGGGTCTCAGCGGTCTGAAAAAAGTTATTTAGCAGAGAAGGGACCCTTAAAAATTTTTATTGTCAGAATTTTCCGAAAATCATATTCGAATTTCCCGTTTTTTTTTTACACGGGTAGGACACAGCCCCGGTTGGGGAAACATAATTCAATTCAACCATTTCTCGCGGCTGAAATGTATTTTAGCAGAGAAGGGACAATTTAAATTGTTTTTGTCAGAAAATTTTCCCAAAAACAATTGAATTTTCCCCTTTTTTGGAACAGGGTAGCAAAAGCCCCGCGGTGAAAAAAAATTTAAACAACCTGCTCTCAGCGGTCTGAAATTATTTTTGCATGGGAAGGGATAATTAACAATGTTATTTTTCAGAATTTTTCCCAAAAACATATTTGAATTTTCCCGTTTTGGAACGGGGGGGACCAGCCGCGGTGAAAAATATATTTAAAAAAAACCAGTCTAGCGCCCGAAAATGTTTTTTCACATGAAGGGATAAAATTTAAAAATTTATTTGGGTTTTAAAAATACGTTTTTTCCCCTTTTTGGAAAAAAAACCCTGAAAAATTTTTTTTTTTAAAACCCGCCGCCAAAATTTTTCATGTAAAAAGGGTTAAAAAAAAATTTTAATTTTAGAATTTTGGAAAAAAAAATTTTGAATTTTCCGTTTTTGGCCGTTTTTCGTTCCCAAAAATTTTTTTCCCTTGTTTGCGGTCGAAAATTAATTTTCGGGGGGAATTAACAAAAGTCAAATTTTTAAAAAATATTTCCCTTTTTTGGGGGTTGGAAACCCCTTTAAAAAATTAAAATTTACTTTTAAAAACCCCCCCCCCCGGGGAAAAAAGTTTTAGAAAGGGTTTAAAATTTTTTTTCAAATTTCCAGGGTTTTAAAAAAAAATTTTTTTGGGAAAGGCCAAAATTAATGTAAATTTAAAAATTTTTTGTTTTTTGAAAAAACCCCCCAAAAAAAAAATTTAAATTTCCCCCTTTTCCAAATCAATCCCCGGGGGAAAATTTTTAAAAAAATTTTCCCCCGGGGGAAAATTTTTTCAAATTTGGGGTTAAAAAGCGGGAAACCCCAAAATTATTTTTTAAATTTAAAATTTAAAATTTTTCAAAGGGAACAACATTTTTTTTAAAAAATTTTTTTCCTTTTGGGGGAAAAAAAGTTTTGGATTTTTAAAAAAAAAAAAATTTTTTTCGGGGAAAAATTCGGGGGTTTATTTAATTTTTAAAAGGGGGGTTTTAATAAAAAATTCCCTTAGGGCGAAAAGGGAAACAAAAGGGAAAAACTTAAAATTTTTTTCCCGGGGGGAAAAAATTTTTCAACCCCCCCCCGGGAGTTTTCCCGGGGGAAAAATTAAAAATTTTTTTTTTGGGGGTAAAAATTTCCGTGGGGAAATAAAATTTAAAAAAAAAATCAAAATTTTTTCGGGGGTAAAAGGGAAAAATTTTCAAAAATTTTACGTTTTTTGGGAAAAAACCCAAAACCCTAAAATTTTTCAATTTCCCAAAAAAAAATTTTAATTTTCCCTTTTAAGGTAAAAAATGGGGGGAAATTTTAAAAAAAATTTTCAAAAATTTTTTTCCGGGGGGGAACCCAAAAATTGAAAAAATTTTAAAAAAATTTTTTTTTGGGTTTTTAAAGGGAACCAAAAGGAAAACAAATTTAAAAAATTTAAAAAATTTTTTTTGATGGGTTTAAAAAGTAAACCGAAACCCCAAAAAAATTTTTTTTAAAAAAAGGGGAAAAATTTTTAGAAAAAAAAATAACAATTTCCCCTTGGGGAATTTTAAAAAAAGGGTTTCCCAAAAATTTTTAAATTTCCGGGTTAAAAGTTTTTAATAGGGCCCAAAAAAATTTTTTTTTTTAAAAAAAACAAAAATTTTCCCTTTCGGAAAAATTTTTAAATCCCCGGGGGGGGTTTAAAATTTTTAAAAAATTTTGAAAATAATTAAAATTTTGGGGTCAAAAAGTTTTCCCGGGGAACAAATTAAAAAAAATTTTCCCTTTTAATTTTCCCTCTGGAAAAATAAAAATTTTTAAAATTTTAAAAATTTCCCTTTTAAAAGGGAAAAAATTTTGGGTTTTTGAAAAATAATTAAAAAAAATTTTTTTTAAATTTGAAAAATTTTTTGGGTTTAAAAATTAATTACAATTTTTTTTTTTAAAAAAAAATTCCATTAAAAAAAACAGGGTGGAAAAAATTTGAAAAATTTTTCTTTCCCTTTTTTTTGGGAAAAGTTTTCCTTTTAAAAATTTAAAACAAATTTTTTTTAAAAAAAATTTTAAAATTTGTTTTTTTTAAAAAAAAGGGGGAAAAAATTTTTTTCCCTTTTTTCCCGGGGCCAAAATTTTTCCAAAAAAAATTTTTTTTAAATTTTTCAAATTTTCCATTAAAAATTTTTTTTAAAAAAGGGGTCAAAAAATTTTTAAAAAATTTTGAAATCTACGAAATTTTCCCCTTTCTGGCAGGAGGACATCCCCGGGAAAATTTTTTTTTAAAAAAACCCCCCCCTTTTTTTTCCCCCGGAAAGGCACCAATTTTTAAAATTTTAATTTCCCAAAAATTTAATTTTTTCGGGGGAAAAGGGGGGAAACCCCCCGGAAAACAAAATTTAAAAAATTCCTTTTAAAAGGCCCCTGAGGGGTTTTAAAATTTTTTTTTAAATTTTCCAAAATTTTTTTTTTTTTGGAAGGGGGAACCCCCCGGGGAACAATTTTTTAATTAAATTTTCCCTCTGAAAAAGTTTTCCCTGGGGGAAACAATTTTTTTTCAAATTTCCCCAAAAATTTTTAATTTTTTTTTAAAAAAGGGGAAATTCCCCAAAAAAAAAAAATTAAACATTGTCTCCGGTTTAAAAGGGGAAAAGGGGGATAAAAAATTTTTTTTTAAATTTTTAAAACAAAAATTTTTCCCCTTTTTGGGAACAAGAAAGGGCCCTAAAAAATTTTTTTTAAACCCCCGGCAAAAGGGTTTTAAAGAAAGGGGGGTAAAAATTGATTTGATTTTAAAAACATTTTTCCCCCTTTTGTTTTTGGAGGGGGAAAACCCAAAAATTTTAATTTAAAATTTCCCTTTAAGGATTTCTTGGAAAGGGAAAAAATGTTGCAGAATTTTTAAAACATTTTTTCCCTGAAAATGTAATTTCATGCATGAGAAGGGATCACTTAACAATTGTTATTTGTCAGAATTTTCCGAAAATCATATTCGAATTTTCCCGTTTTCTGGACACAGGGTAGGACACATGCCCCGCGATGAAACATATATTTAATTACAACCATTGCTCTCAGCGGTCTGAAAATGTTATTTCATGCATGAGAAGGGATCAATTAACAATTGTTATTGTCAGAATTTTCCGAAAATCATATTCGAATTTTCCCGTTTTCTGGACACAGGGTAGGACACATGCCCGCGATGAAACATATATTCAATTTCAACCATTGCTCTCAGCGGTCTGAAAATGTTATTTCATGCATGAGAAGGGATCAATTAACAATTGTTATTTGTCAGAATTTTCCGAAAATCATATTCGAATTTTCCCGTTTTCTGGACACAGGGTAGGACACATGCCCGCGGTGAAACATATATTTAATTACAACCATTGCTCTCAGCGGTCTGAAAATGTTATTTCATGCATGAGAAGGGATCAATTAACAATTGTTATTTGTCAGAATTTTCCGAAAATCATATTCGAATTTTTCCCGTTTTCTGGACACAGGGTAGGACACATGCCCGCGGTGAAACATATATTTAATTACAACCATTGCTTCCAGCGGTCTGAAAATGTTATTCCATGAATAAGAAGGGATCAATTAACAATTGTTATTTGTCAGAATTTTCCGAAAATCATATTCGAATTTTCCCGTTTTCTGGACACAGTGTACCGCACATGCTCGCGATGTAACATATATTTAATTACAACCATTGCTCTCAGCGGTCTGAAAATGTTATTTCATGCATGAGAAGGGATCAATTAACGATTGTTATTTGTCAGAATTTCCCGAAAAAAATATTCGAATTTTCCCGTTTTCTGGACACAGGGTAGGACACAGGCCCGCGATGAAACATATATTTAATTTCAACCATTGCTCTCAGCGGTTCTAAAATGTTATTCCATGAATGAGAAGGGATCAATTAACAATTGTTATTTGTCAGAATTTTCCGAGAATCATATTCGAATTTTCCCGTTTTCTGGACACAGGGTACCGCACATGCTCGCGATGAAACATATATTTAATTACAACCATTGCTCTCAGCGGTCTGAAAATGTTATTTCATGCATGAGAAGGGATCAATTAACAATTGTATTCTGTAGGATTTCTCCGAAAATCATATTCGAATTTTCCCGTTTTCTGGACACAGGGTAGGACACATGCCCGCGGTGAAACATATATTTAATTACAATCATTGCTCTCAGCGGTCTGAAAATGTTATTTCATGCATGGGAAGGGATCAATTAACAATTGTTATTTGTCAGAATTTCCCGAAAATCATATTCGAATTTTCCCGTTTTCTGGACACAGGGTAGGACACATGCCCGCGATGAAACATATATTTAATTACAACCATTGCTCTCAGCGGTCTGAAAATGTTATTTCATGCATGAGAAGGGATCATTAACAATTGTTATTTGTCAGAATTTTCCGAAAATCATATTCGAATTTTCCCGTTTTCTGGACACAGGGTAGGACACATGCCCGCGGTGAAACATATATTTAATTACAACCATTGCTCTCAGCGGTCTGAAAATGTTATTTCATGCATGAGAAGGGATCAATTAACAATTGTTATTTGTCAGAATTTTCCGAAAATCATATTCGAATTTCCCGTTTTCTGGACACAGGGTAGGACACATGCCCGCGGTGAAACATATATTTAATTACAACCATTGCTCTCAGCGGTCTAAAAATGTTATTTCATGCATGAGAAGGGATCAATTAACAATTGTTATTTGTCAGAATTTTCCGAAAATCATATTCGAATTTTCCCGTTTTCTGGACACAGGGTAGGACACATGCCCGCGGTGAAACATATATTTAATTACAACCATTGCTTCCAGCGGTCTGAAAATGTTATTCCATGAATGAGAAGGGATCAATTAACAATTGTTATTTGTCAGAATTTTCCGAAAATCATATTCGAATTTTCCCGTTTTCTGGACACAGGGTAGGACACATGCCCGCGATGAAACATATATTGAATTACAACCATTGCTCTCAGCGGTCTGAAAATGTTATCTCATGCATGAGAAGGGATGGATTGACAGTTGTTATTTGTCAGAATTCTCCGAAAATCATATTCGAATTTTCCCGTTTTCTGGACACAGGGTACGGCACATGCTCGCGATGAAACATATATTCAATTACAACCATTGCTCTCAGCGGTCTGAAAATGTTATTTCATGCATGAGAAGGGATCAATTAACAATTGTTATTTGTCAGAATTTTCCGAAAATCATATTCGAATTTTCCCGTTTTCTGGACACAGGGTAGGACACATGCCCGCGGTGAAACATATATTTAATTACAACCATTGCTCTCAGCGATCTGAAATTGTTATTTCATGCATGAGAAGGGATCAATTAACAATTGTTATTTGTCAGAATTTTCCGAAAATCATATTCGAATTTTCCCGTTTTCTGGACACAGGGTAGGACACATGCCCGCGATGAAACATATATTTAATTACAACCATTGCTCTCAGCGGTCTGAAAATGTTATTTCATGCATGAGAAGGGATCACTTAACAATTGTTATTTGTCAGAATTTCCCGAAAATCATATTCGAATTTTCCCGTTCTCTGGACACAGGGTACCGCACATGCTCGCGATGAAACATATATTTAATTACAACCATTGCTCTCAGCGGTCTGAAAATGTTATTTCATGCATGAGAAGGGATCACTTAACAATTGTTATTTGTCAGAATTTTCCGAAAATCATATTCGAATTTTCCCGTTTTCTGGACACAGGGTAGGACACATGCCCGCGATGAAACATATATTTAATTACAACCATTGCTCTCAGCGGTCTGAAAATGTTATTTCATGCATGAGAAGGGATCAATTAACAATTGTTATTTGTCAGAATTTTCCGAAAATCATATTCGAATTTTCCCGTTTTCTGGACACAGGGTAGGACACATGCCCGCGATGAAACATATATTTAATTTCAACCATTGCTCTCAGCGGTCTGAAAATGTTATTTCATGCATGAGAAGGGATCAATTAACAATTGTTATTTGTCAGAATTTTCCGAAAATCATATTCGAATTTTCCCGTTTTCTGGACACAGGGTACCGCACATGCTCGCGATGAAACATATATTTAATTACAACCATTGCTCTCAGCGGTCTATAAATGTTATTTCATGCATGAGAAGGGATCAATTTACAATTGTTATTTGTCAGAATTTTCCCAAAATCATATTCGAATTTTCCCGTTTTCTGGACACAGGGTACCGCACATGTTCGCGATGAAACATATATTTAATTACAACCATTGCTCTCAGCGGTCTGAAAATGTTATTTCATGCATGAGAAGGGATCACTTAACAATTGATTTTTGTCAGAATTTCCCGAAAATCATATTCGAATTTTCCCGTTTTCTGGACACAGGGTACCGCACATGCTCGCGATGAAACATATATTTAATTACAACCATTGCTCTCAGCGGTCTGAAAATGTTATTTGATGCATGAATAGAGATGAATTAACAATTGTTATTTGTCAGAATTCCCTGGAATTTATATTCGAATTTTCCCGTTTTCTGGACACAGGGTACCGCACATGCCCGTGTTGAAACATATATCAAATTACAACCATTGCTCCCAATGGTCTGAAAATGTTATTTGATGCATGAATAGAGATGAATTAACAATTGTTATTTGTCAGAATTTCCTGAAAAAACAAATCGAATTTTCCCGTTTTCTGGACACAGGGTAGGCTACCGCAGATGGCCGCGTTGGGAAATATATTCAATTGCAACCATTGCTCTCAACGGTCTGAAAATATTATTTGATGCATGAATAGAGATGAATTATCAATTCATATTTGTCAGAATTTCCTGAAAATCATATTCGAATTTTCCCGTTTTCTGGACACAGGGTAGGTCTACCGCAGATGGCCGCGTTGAGAAATATATTAAATCACAATTATTGCTCTCAACGGTCTGAAAATGTTATTTAATGCATGTATAGAGATGAATTAACAATTGTTATTCGTCAGAATTTCCTGGAATTTATATTCGAATTTTCCCGTTTTCTGGACACAGTCTCTCGCATATGCCCGTGTTGAAACATATATTAAATTACAACCATTGCTCTCAACGGTCTGAAAATGTTATTTGATGCATGGATAGAGATGAATTAACAATTGTTATTTGTCAGAATTCCCTGAAAATCTTATTCGAATTTTCCCGTTTTCTGGACACCGAGTACCGCACATGCCCGTGTTGAAACATATATTAAATTACAACCATTGCCCCCAACGGTCTGAAAATGTTATTTTATGCATGGATAGAGATGAATTAACAATTGTAATTTGTCAGAATTCCCTGAAAATCATATTCGAATCTTCCCGTTTTCTGGACACGGGGTACCGCACATGCCCTTGGTGAAACATATATTAAATTACAACCATTGCTCCCAACGGTCTGAAAATGTTATTCAATGCATGAATGGTGATAAATTAACAATTGTCATTTGTCAGAATTTCCTGAAAAAAATATTCGAATTTTCCCGTTTTCCGGACACAGGGTATAGGTCTACCGCAGATGGCCGCGTTGGGAAATATATTCAATTACAACCATTGCACTCAACTGTCCGAAAATGTTATTTAATGCATAAATAGAGATGAATTATCAATTTGTATTTGTCAGAATTTCCTGAAAATCATATTCTAATTTTCCCGTTTTCTGGACACAGTCTCTCGCATATGCCCATGTTCGAACATATATTAAATTACAACCATTGCTCTCAACGGTCTGAAAATATTATATCATACATGAATGGAGATGAATCAACAATTGTTATTTGTCAGAATTCCCTGAAAATCATATTCGAATTTTCCCGTTTGCTGACACAGAGTACCGCACATGCACCTGTTGAAACATATATTAAATTACAACCATTGCTCTCAACGGTCTGAAAATGTTATTGAATGCATGAATAGAGATGAATTAACAATTGTTATTTGTCAGAATTTCCTGAAAAAAATATTCGAATTTCCCCGTTTTCTGGACACAGGGTAGGTCTACCGCAGATGGCCGCGTTGGGAAATATATTTAATAACAACCATTGCTCTCAACGGTCTGGAAATGTTATATAATGCATGAATAGAGATGAATTAACAATTGTTATTCGTCAGAATAATTTCATTTAGTGCATGATCAGGGATGAACTAACAATTGTTGTTTATTAGAATTACATTAGTAAATGTAGAATAACATATATCTAATATAATGGATATTGTATCCATATATTGGATTCAAACTTATTTCTAATTACAACCATGGCTGCAATCGGACTTGAAATTATTGCGTCGTGGACATCAGAGAGGATTAAATCGCATTCGTCTCTCGCCAGAATGATCAATAAATAATAATTCATTTTTCTCATTTCTCGGTCACATATGCCTGGATTCAAACTATTTTTCAATCACAATTATCGCTTCAATCAGACTGAAAATCATTTCGAAGACATTTTGAAGTTTGTAGTAACATCCTTTCTTTGCCCCAATTCTCAATTAATAATTTGCAGACATCAGAAATCATGTAATAACATTCTTTATTCGCCTAAATTCTCCTCCACTACACTTACATCACTTCAACCCCTTTCCACAATCTTGTTGTCGATATTATTTCATCTTTGCATTTCTAATGTAGTTAATTTTTGTCAGTGTAGTGGATTGGGTAAATTTAATTTATGAATAAAATATTCTGCCATAATATGATGAAGATATTCAGTATTCTATGAGGATTTTACTAATATTTCAATATTTTTGTGTGGATAGTCTTTTTGGCCCTTCAATTGACAAGTTCTTTGGAATGGATTTCCGGATCCGGATCCAGCTTTGTAAATTGCGAGGCAACAAGGCTGTGTACAACTTCTTATTGTGCTTATCGTGGATTTTCTAGGTATTTACTATGTATTTGTATTATTAAATTTAGTGCAATATGCTAACTATGAACTCTTAAATGATGTATAGTTGATAGTTCTACCAGAAAAGGAAACTTATGCTGAGCACAATAACGTAAACCATGTCGAAAGCGTCTGGGGCCAATATAACCTAACTTTTTTCTCGCGTCTTTGCTCGTGCACGTGCCTCGTGGATTGATTTTGTATAGGCCTAATTTGTATTTGTATTTACAATGACAATGTTGGATAAGATCCCCAAGTAAAGGAGCTAAGCCTAGTTGACACTAAATATAAGTTCCCCTCAAAATTAAAGGCCTGTGTTAGGGCTCGGGCCTCGGTAGGCCTAGCTCCTGAAGTCAGCTGAGGCACCAGGCACCGCTTCAGTAACTGATGTCACCACGGGTTCGAGTCCCGCATAAGGCATGGGTTTTGTAAATGTCCTTTCACTTATCATCACTTCATTGCTCTCAAGTCAGTCACCTGCTCATTCACAACCCGTAGAACCTAGCTGTTGGTGGGGTGTTCAAGCAAACAACAATATTTAATCAATCAATTCAACAGGTAGGCCCTACCATAAAATCAAAGAAAATATATATTCTCAAATGCCAAGGTGTAATGCAGATTTTGCTAATTAACCCCTGAATTACTCGGTAATATTCTACCTATTGCCTAGGCCTATTCTACATAATGTTCTACATATGTAGGCATATCCAGTAGGCCCACTCTACATAGCTTTTACAATGTCTTCTAAGCTCAGGGCCTATAGAGGAATAATAGGTAAAATTACAGAGACACTGAGCATGCCTACTTGTGTTTTTTTCCCAACCTCCCCCACTAACTTACCGGACATATTACACCCTCCAGCAACCCCCCCCCCCCCCCCCCCCCCCCCCCCCCCCCCCCCCCCCTCCCCAACCACGGCATGAACCTACCCCCTAACCTAACCAACAAAAATCACCCCCTCCAGCACCACCCCTATCAAAGTACATGCAAAAACCATCAGATTCAAATGAGCTTAAAAACTATAAAAACCAACAATTCTCAACCTCCCGCAACTTTCTCTGAATGATATAAACAAGATCTTTCAGAGAACACCAAAAAATCAAAAATCAAACACCTATTGGAGATGCTCAGTGTCACAGTAAAATTACCGAATAATATTCTATGTAGGCCTAACGGTCCCCCTGGTTGGGTATTTCACCAAAAGGTGAAATAATGGCACCAGTAAATTTGTCATAGCCCATAGGGCCTAGGCCTACTATGTACCATTTATAATTAATTTTGTAAATTACCGAAATAGTCATCCCTTCCATCTACATTTTAGTTGAAAGCATATGTTTTATAAATTGTTTGTTTCTATTCCAGATTTACAACGTTACTGTTACACCAGAGAAATATGAAGCTCGAAACACTTACCTGCACACAATCATCTTTCGGACTTTGGAGCTGGTTCCGGGATACAGCCCGGGTAGGCACACGCCCTGAAGGACAGCCAAAGTGCGGAGCCCCACGCTACTCGGGATAACTGGCGTTGCCAACATTAATAAGGAGATTGCTATTCCAGAGGTGCGTTAGAAATATACGCAGTAATTTTACTGTGACACTGAGCATCGCCAATTGGTGTTTGATTTTTGATTTTTTAGTGTTTTCTGAAAGATCTTGTTTATATCTTTCAGAAAAAGTTGTGGGAGGTTGAGAAATGTTGTTTTTTTTCAATTATTAAACTCGCTTGAATCTGATGGTTTTTGCTTGTTGTTGTGGAGGGGTGGTGCTGGAGGGGGTGATTTTTGGTGGTTAGGTTAGGGGGGTAGGTTGATTTCATTGTTGGGGAGGGGGGAGCTGCTGGAGGGTGTAATATGTCGGTTAGGTTAGTGGGGGAGGTTGGGGAAAAAAAACACAAATAGGCGTGCTCAGTGTCTGCCATGTTACCGGGTCGGTAAGCAGCATTGAAGAAAAAAATAATATATATATATACATGTATATATAGCTACAGACCATGTTTTGATGATTAGCATCGTGATGTACATCACAATTTAGGCGTACATCAAAATTTTCAATCTCCTTAGGCTGAATCAATTTGGCTAAACTGTTTGAAAGCTGTGTCAAGTAAGCTATGTCCTAATTGTTGTCAATCCATCTATCGTGGTAGGTCCTATGATTACTCATATCTCTTGCTCAGAGTACGAATTAACTAGGCCTAGTCCCTGTATATGATTTTATAAACACAGACGAGCTAGGTATATGAATTGGGTAAAAGGGAAAGAAAGAGTGGCAGCTTACTGAGATTTTTGAGATTTTATTTTCCTGGTCCCTTGAAAAACAATGGAAAGAGGTTTCTCTGTGGATGATTTGTACAATAACAAGATTCTGACGTTTCGGCTTTTGCCTTGCTCTCAGTTGAGTTGGTAGTCAGCTAGTTACGTCTGTTCTAATGTTGTCTTTTCTTATATCACACGCTACTATGATCAAGCTGTATTATCATGAACTCATCTAGCTCATATGTGGAGCTTCCTCTCGGTGATATAGGCCCAAGTAGTTTATGTTGCTAATAAAAGTTTATTTATTTATTCTCCATTTGATCAATACAATGTAGGCCTACCAATATGAATATAGGCTAAGATTCGTCGTGGGTAAATGAACGCTACAATTAAAACTGGAGTTGAATAATTATATGGGAGTTAGTATAGGGCTATTCAAGTATAGGCCCACAGTACAGAGTGTATGGGAACACGATAGACACTTGTATCTCGCTCAGTTATGACAGCCATGACACGTATGACAGACCTATTATATGGTATACAGTAATATATAAAGCAATCAGTCAAATTATATACAGTCCTACTAGGCCTACTAAAGAAAAAAGAGATGTGGTTAAAGTTGAAGCAATAAAGCTGGTGGGACTTTTTGAAACTCATTGATGCTATGGATTTAAGAGGATATTTTCTCTTGGTTACTGTAGTATGGAATATAATCAATATATTGAGAGCCGATTGTACCAACTGATGATTAAATATCAATTAGTTAATCATTACTTAAGGTACAAAAATAACATAGGTAACCAAGGGTGATAACAAATTAATATGCTAATTTTTGCTTAGTTCACTAATCATCACTTGGTACAACCGGCTCTGAGTGAGTTAAATATTCAAATATTCATATATAACGAAAGGCCCCAATCGATATCTAAGCTTTGATCGTAATTAATTTCCATATCAATTATCGATAGGCCTACGTGTAACGGTGACAACAACTTGGGCCTTCTCCGTTTCTCAGTCAGCTAAGGCACCGCTTTAGAAACTGAAGTCACTGTTGAGCTTGGGTTTGAGTCTCGCATAACGGCATAAGGCATGCATTTTTGTCAACGTTCTTTCACTTATCATCACTTGATTGTTTCATAATCACTTGCTCTATCGTACCCCCGTATATCCTGTTGGGCCTCACCTAACTAGGTTAGTTAGAATAGTAAATATTAGATAGTAGGCCTAGCAGGTAGTGCATGTAAGTAACTAGTATAGATTAAGGGTCAATATATTTAGAGTATAGTACAGTATTATCGTTAGTTAGAAGCCATTAGGGTGAACTGGAAGTAAGGGTTGGGCACGAGTGTTAGGGATTGGGATTCGTACCCCCGTATAACCTAGCTGTTGGTGGGATCGTTAAGCAAACAATAATCATCATCAGAATGCTATGAACTAAAGTCTTGTTTCCTCTTCCTCCAGATACGGCTTGGACCACCGGACCTTGCGATGAGTCGCCGTGAAGGAGTACTTTCGGCGGCCAATCGCAGATGCTCTCGACCTCCGTGTGCTCGTGGCGCGGTCTGTAGGGCTCGTGGTGAACTACCAGTCAGCGTGCGCAGAATATCAGCGCACTTGTGAGAGGACGAAAAGGTAAGAAATAATGTTCGAGAACGTGCTCACTATTTCAATATTTGTAACAAGGGAAACGCAGTTAAATGGAGCGAGATAGTTTATAATGAATTTAACAACGCACTATAATGATGACGGAAGATCTATTGGCGTCGGTGAATTATATTTGAGGTGATGAGTTATTTTACTTATTCAACTAGGATTTTTTGATAGCGGATGACGCTTTAACTACGCTCTATAACGGCGATGGAAGATCTATTGGCGTCGGTGAATGATATATGAGATGATAGGGTTTATTTAAGTAGAATTTTTCGATAGCCATTGGGGTGAACTAGAAGTAAGGGTTGGGCACGAGTGTTAGGGATGCGAGTGAAGCCCAACACTTCTAGTCGGGCGGCCGTCAAGACAAGATCGTTGACCTGTGTGTGTTCTAGTCTAAATTATAATTGAGGAATATACTTATTATTGCAAAAGTTTAATGTGTTTGTGTCGACTTCGGGACCCTCTACCTCTAGATCATAACAAACCCAGCTGTCGGTGGGGTCACTAAGCGAACAGTAATGATTACAACTGGTTAATTTGTTTCTTTGTAGGATGTGGACGTGATTGATGGGCTTCGTGCTGTACAACGAGCGCGTGCTGACACGTGATTTCAAGCAGTTTTCAAGACGCGCCAACACGTCGCTCCGTTCTCGGCCGACGCCCTCGACTCGATCCGCTGACAACTGCCGGTGAGTGTGAATAGGAACGGTCGATTAATGAACTTCAGCGTTGGCCTGGATGAAATCTGTGAATATCGTAAACTTTACGGATAGTACGGTAATTGTTCCATATTTGATGAGGTGGGATCGTTTGGACGGGGTGTCATACAGGCGATCCCACCCTAAAGAAAACAATACATAATAATCAATACAGTTCATCCAGCAAATAGTAATATTTTTCAAATTCATTGATGTTGGGTTGTAATAATAACTAAGATATATATTGGTGTCGGATGGATGAGTATCGAGATGATGGGATGATGAGATGGAGGTTTGTTAGGTAATGGGAATGAAACGGTCTTGGGCTATATTGTGTGTACAGTGAAACCTCAATACATCGTTTTCCTGCTTGTATCATTCATTTTTTCTCACCCCACTCCCATACAATCAATGTTGAATTTTCCTGAACGGATCATTATTCTGCATGAATGGTTTTATACGATGCATAGAGGTTTCACTGAATATAAGTTCGCAATCCTGCAATTTCTAAACGAACCATTCGATAGAGGTATCAAATCTTTGGGAGAAACCAGAAAGAGAATCATATTAGGCCTAGGCCCTATGTGAATTGGGTAGAACAGCAGCTTACAAAGAGTTTTGATTAGAGATAGGCCTATCGGTACTCATAATGGAGAGCCCGTTGATAGAACACCGAGATAGATGATTTGCACAAAAACGAGATTCTGACGATTCTGACGTCACGGTAGAGTCAATTAGGTACTTGTAACAAATCCGTAACTGCCAACTAGGACTATAATACCTATTGATTAGGGCAAGCATTTGGGGTGATTTGAAAACAAAATTATTGTTTTTTGATTGCTAAAAGGGGTGAATAGGTGTTGAACATTCTAACTAAAATTGTTTTTAGTGGTGAAATGGCATTTGTGAAGTTATTTGCACCTTTTTGGTGAATACTCGCAGATATTCGTGTACGGAATTTTAATTTATTTTCATGTGGATGGGATCTAATGGTAAATCATAACCGTTTTGTAGGCCTACTGTTATTTTGAATTATTTATTGAAAGACAATCTTTATTCAACTCCATTTTTATTATTTTTATTTCTGCAATATTCGTGCCTGAAAAAGACATGATTGTGGGAAACGGCACAAAACACGATTTTTTCAAAAGTTTGCAAATATCACAACAGTTTTTCTGTACTTGAGAAGACCTGAAACGTAGACATATTGAGGGAAAAATATTCAACAAACAATTCACGTTTATCGTTCGAACCCCAAATGCTTGCCTTTGCATTGACTTCTTTAAATTCTCTTGATTTTTTATCCATAGCAAACGAAACGGAATCACACGGCAGGTCAACGTTATCAACGTAATTTTTAGAGAAGGCTGCCACCTGTTGTTGCGCTGAATAATTTGAATCTTATCCAAAATTATGGCCTTTGAAATAAAACAACTAAAGTCAACTATAGCTGGCGGTAGTAACTGAGGTCACCGTTGGGTGTGGGTTCGAGTGCCGCATACGGCATAAGGCATGTTTTTTTTGTAAACGTCCTTTCACCTATCATCACTGAATCGTTTCATTATCACCTGCTCATTCGTACCCCCATATAACCTAACTGTTGGTGGGATCGTTGAGCAAACAATAATCATCATCAGAGTGCTATGAACTAAAGTCTTGTTTCCTCTTCCTCCAGATACGGCTTGGACCACCGGATCTTGCGATGAGTCGCTGTAAAGAAGTACTTTCGTCGGCCAGACGCATCCGACCTCCGTGTGCCCGTGGCGCGGTCTGTACGGCTCGTGAACTTCCAGTCGGCGTGCGCGGAATATCAGCGCACTTGTGAGATTACGAAGAGGTAAGAAATGATGTTAGAGAATGTGCTCACTAATTCAATATTGGTAACAAGGGAAACGCAGTTAAATGGAGCGAGATAGTTTATAATGAATTTAACAACGCACTGTAATGATGACGGAAGATCTATTGGCGTCGGTGAATTATATTTGAGGTGATGAGTTATTTTACTTATTCAACTAGGATTTTTTGATAGCGGACGACGGTTTAACTACGCTCTATAACGGCGATGTAAGATCTATTGGCGTCGGTGAATGATATATGAGATGATAGGGTTCATTTAAGTAGAATTTTTCGATAGCCATTAGGGTGAACTAGAAGTAAGGGTTGGGCACGAGTGTTAGGGATGCGAGTGAAGCCCAACACGTCTAGTCGGGCGGCCGTCAAGGCAAGATCGTTGACCTGTGTGTGTTCTAGTCTAAATTATAATTGAGGAATATACTTATTATTGCAAAAGTTTAATGTGTTTGTGTCGACTTCGGGACCCTCTACCTCTAGATCATAACAAACTCAGCTGTCGGTGGGGTCACTAAGCGAACAGTAATGATTACAACTGGTTAATCTGTTTGTTTGTAGGACGTGGACGTGATTGATGGGCTTCGTGCTGTACAACGAGCGCGTGCTGACACGTGATTTCAAGCAGTTTTCAAGACGCGCCAACACGTCGCTCCGTTCTCGGCCGACGCCCTCGACTCGATCCGTTGACAACTGCCGGTGAGTGTGAATAGGAACGGTCGATTAATGAACTTCAGCGTTGGCCTGAATGAAATCTGTGAATATCGTAAACTTTACGGATAGTACGGTAATTGTTCCATATTTGATGAGGTAGGATCGTTTGGACGGGGTGTCATACAGGCGATGCCACCCTAAAGAAAACAATACATAATACCGTATTGTCCCGAATATAAGCCGACCCCGAATATAAGCCGACCCCCAAACTTTTAGATCAACAATTGAAAAAAAGGTTTTATCTCCTTTTCCACTTCAATCATCACTCGCCTGAGTTTGAATTTAGTTAATTTCGTATTGCGCGCGTGAGGAAGCTATGCCGACAGCGTGTGAGAAACCGTTGATTGGGGCCTCACGATCGTGTGTACTCGGCTAGTGCCGATGACGCGCGATCGGCATATGTCCCGCCTACTCGTCAAGGACCAAGGTCTGACAAGACGAGGCAGTCACAGCTGCTGAGCGGGCCTTTGTTTATTATTGCGCGTCAAATAAAAATGACAGATAATGGGAAAATGATGCTTCTTCATGATAAAACATTTATTAATCTTGTTTTTAGTGCAATATTTTGCAGTTTCAAGTTGATTCTGTTGTTCAGAGTAGGCATGTGTAGTGCGCCCTGTTATATTTGGTGAAAAACGTGTTTTTGACCGATTTTAGGCCGAGATCCGCATATAAGCCGAGGGTGACTTTTGGACTCAAAATTTCGAGAAAAACCCTCGGCTTATATTCGGGACAATACGGTAATCAATACAATTCATCCAGCAAATAGTAATATTTTTCAAATTCATTCATGTTGGGTTGTAAGAATAACTAAGATATATATTGGTGTCGGATGGATGAGTATTGAGATGATGGGATGATGAGATGGAGGTTTGTTAGCTCAGTCAGCTGAGGCACGCTTCAGAAACTGAAGTCACCGTTGGGCGTGGGTTCGAGTCCCGCATCAGGCATGCGTTTTTGTAAACCTCCTTTCACCTACATAGTTTCATAATCACCTGCGCATTCGTACCCCCGTATAACCTAGCTGTTGGTGGGATCGTTGAGCAAACAATAATCATCATCAGAATGCTATGAACTAAAGTCTTGTTTCCTCTTCCTCCAGATACGGCTTGGACCACCGGACCTTGCGATGAGTCGCCGTGAAGGAGTACTTTCGGCGGCCAATCGCAGATGCTCTCGACCTCCGTGTGCTCGTGGCGCGGTCTGTAGGGCTCGTGGTGAACTTCCAGTCGGCCTGCGGGGAAGATCAGCTCACTTACGTGAGGACGAAGAGGTAAGAAATGATGTTAGAGAATGTGCTCACTCTTTCAATATTGGTAACAAGGGAAACGCAGTTAAATGGAGCGAGATAGTTTATAATAAATTTAACAACGCACTATAATGATGACGGAAGATCTATTGGCGTCGGTGAATTATATTTGAGGTGATGAGTTATTTTACTTATTTAACTAGGATTTTTTGATAGCGGACGACGGTTTAACTACGCTCTATAATGGCGATGGAAGATCTATTGGAGTACGCAAATGCTATATGAGATGATGAGATGTAGGTTATTTAATTTTTTCGTAGTGGACGGCGGTTCAAAGACGTACTGTAATGGTGATGGAAAATCTATTTGCGTCGGTGGATGATAAGATGATAACTTAATTAATTGTGATTTTTTGGTAGTGGACGATGCTTTAATGACTCAATGAATAATGTTCGTCGATATCGGCGTCGGTACATGATGTATGAGATGATGAGATGAAGATTATTTAATTGGGATTTTTTGATAGTGGACGACGGTTCAACGACATACTGTAATGGTGACGGAAGATCTATTGGCATCAGTGAATGATATGTGAGGTGATAGGTTATTTAATTAGAGTTTTTTGATAGTGGACGACGGTTTAACTACGCACGAAGATCTATTGGAGTAGGTGAATAATATAAGAGATGGTGAGATGATAGGTTATTTAATTTTTTCGTAGTGGACTACGGTTCAAATACGTACGTGGTGCCGAAAGATCTATAGCGTCGGTGAATGAAATATAACATGATAGGTTATTCAATTGTGATGTTGGTAGTGGAGGATGGTTTAATGACGTACTATAATGGTGACGAAAGATCTATTGGCATCAGTGAATGATATATAGGCCTTTATATTTTTTTTATCATCAATTATTCTTTTAAATTTAAAAAATGATAATACAGTCAACAGACTTAACTTGATAGATGATGGGGGTTGTTTAATACGTATTTTTTGATAGTGGACGATGGTTCAACGGCATACTGTAATGGTGACGGAAGATCTATTGGCGTCGGTGAATGATATGTGAGGTGATGAGATGACAGTGGGAAGGTGTCGGTCATGGCCTGTTGTTAAGGAACCATCCCAGTATCAACCTGAACGACAGAGGGCGACCATGATAAATCCTCTCATAATGGTCGACCATGGCAGGAATCAAATTCTGGTCTCCTGAATGATGGTCCAGAATGCTAGTCACTCGACCACACGTTTCAGTCTCGTATTATTTATTCGTATTGGGTTTAACGATGGTTTAACGGGTTTAACTGTAGTGATAGACCAAGATCTCTTAGCTTCTGAGTTCTGGTGAATGATTATTGAGGTAGTGGGATGGGAATGAAGCGGTCGTGGCCTGTATTGTGGGAACCATCCTGGCTTTGGCGTAGACTTTAGAGGGAAAACACGAAAAACTCGTGTAGAGATGGATGGTGGCGGGGATCTAACCAGGTCTGATATGCCCTCACTACCCAGATCATTTGGAGTTCAACTTATTTTCCATATCCCAATTCCGGTCACTTAGATAGATAGCGCTTACACATTATAACATCCCAATCTATTTTTATATCGCGTAGCAGAATCTGATTACTCCATTAGGTGTGGTATTTAGCTCAACAAATTTAGGTCCAACATGATTAGTATTTACTATGATTAGTATGATTACTATGATTTACATGATTAGTATTGTTAATTAATTCATTATATGAATTGGGTGAAGGGAAAAAGAGAACAGCATCTTACTAAGGTTCACAAGTAGATAGGCCTATTCATGGTGGAGAGCCATTGATAATAATAATAATAATATTTAATGTCCTTAAATTGATTATTTACATAATATACAGACAGTCAACAATACAAAATCAAATAACAAAACATTTGTCTAAAAGTTACAACTAATAAGAGTGATAGAAGACATATAATATAAGACATTGATAGAAGACAGAGTGAAATTCGTGCATGCAAGTGCAAGATTTCTTTGCTCGTGTATGGGCAACATAGGAAACGTGGGTATTCTACTATTCTGAAATTAATTTTAGGGTAAAGTTGATCGTCTAAAGTGGCTATTACTGTTGAGTAGCAATAACCAGCAGCTTACCTTGAGTAATGTAGTGTTTGACGTAGGCAGTGGTTTGTTCAATACTGCAAGGCTTACTGCGGAGATTTTTCAAGAGATCTGATGTATGACGCTATTGTCCATACAAATAGCGATTTGTATTTTGATATCGCGTTTCTGTAGCGTTTTCATTTTAGCGTTGATGCAGACAGCACTTAATTTGTCAATCTGGTTCACAATAAACTTGTTATTCGTTAGCTTTAGATTGTATATTTGTTGGGCCATATGTAATCTTCTTTCAATTTCCGACTATTCAAAGGCCTATGTAAACCCTCCGTTGTAATATTTTTGCTTGATAAATATCGTATCAGACACTATCATATATAATACATAAAAGCTATACTGTACGCACCATTAGGTGTGAGGCCGTTTTTAATATATTCCACTATTTTTCTCCGTCCTGATTTCCAGAGGGAAAATATTTTTTCAATCATGAATAACCGTAGGCTCATTTGGTAATATTACTTTTCCCAAAGTAACCTGTAATTTTGCATCTTCATTTTATAACAAGTGACCAATGATTAAATAGTTGGGGTCCAACTTCTTGAATTTAGTTGGCAGTGCAAGTAATTGAAATGAACAATTTAGTGTAGCACCTATCGAAACTAGCGATCCTGCACGGAATGATCTTCATAAATTAGTATCAAAGTCAAACCACGTAGGTAGCAAAGATCATCGGAGAAAGCTATCCCACGCTATCACTCGGACACAGGCCGCCACTCACTCCTTGGAAGAGCCATCCGCGAGTGGACCGCATTCCGGTGGAAAACATCGAGAATGCCATACAATGAAAGACTTTAACTAAGCTATAGAGACAACGTGATTAACCGACACACTAACATAATAAACTCATTGACACTTACTCATTAGTAGGCCCTATATTAAACAATAAAATATGTTTTTTTTCACATTCATATGTATTGAACTATTCAATCATCAACTCATTAGGCCTATATATTGCATTATATTATCGAGTATTACAACCATCATTTGAATCCTCACTGAGAACACTATATATAACTGTTAGTGGTGTCCGAGTCCAGGTTTTCAAACTCGAGTCCGATTCTTCTTAAAGTTATCGAGTCCTAGCCGAGTCTCGAGTCTTTTTTCAAACATTTAAATTTAGGATGATTTCAGGCACTATCAGTACAAAACTTCCAACTTCAAATAATTATAATGTGCTGGTTAGTAGTCATCAATAAATGAAAGGGGTAAATACAAAGGAATAAATAAAGAAATAAGAAATGGCATATTCATTCTTGATTTACATTCATTAATTCACTTTGTTGAATTTACTTGAAGTTGTTACTAAAATTAGGCCCTGCTTGAATATAGTAGATTTAGTAAATACATATGCGAGTATTTTCTATACCATTTCAAAACCATGGTAATTTCCCATTATCTTTGGTTGCCATATTATTGAATCTGTTGAACATATCATTCGTGCTATGTAGATCAAAACTATAGAATCGAGAATTCAAATTTCGGAATCGGCGGCAAATTCAAAGACCCGAATGGACTTGAAAATCGACTCTAAAATTACGAGTCCGATTTTGGCGGAGACTCGGACTCGAAATCAGGTAGACTCGCACATCCCTAATGACTGTTATCTGTCTCTAAGAGCCGGTTGTACCAAGTGAGGATTAGTGAATTAAGCAAAAATTAGCAAATTAACTTGTTATCACCCTTGGTTACCTATGTTATTTTTGTACCTTAAGTAATGATTAACTAATTAATATTTAATAATCAGTTGGTACAATCGGCTCTAAGTGTGCAAATAAAGAAACTTCTATTTTACCTAGCTGTTCAGTAGCAATAACCAGCAGCTTACCTTAAGTAATGTAGTGTTTGACATGGGCAGTGGTTTGTTCAATACAGCAAGGCTTACTGCGGAGATATTTTCAAGAGATCTGACGTGTAACAATATTGTCCGTACAATTAGCGATTTGTATTTTGATATCGTGTTTCTGTAGCGTTTTCATTTTAGCGTTGATGCAGACAGCACTTGTCAACGAGACCTGACTCGACTGCCAGGGTTTAGCTATCATGGTTAGGGTTATCAAGGTCAGGTTAGTACCGACTCGGACCTAACCTGATCTAACGCAATAATAAAAGCAATAGGCCTACTGTACGCACAATTAGGTGCGAGTCCGTTTTAATATATTGAACTATTTTTCTCCGTCCTGATTTCCAGAAGGAAAATATTTTTTCAATCATGTAGAACGATACTCGATAGTATTACTTTTTGCAGAGTGATCTGTAATTTTGCATCTTCATTTTATAATAAGTGACCAATGGTGGACTTAATAGTTGGGGTCCAACTTCGTTTGTATTGCAGTTAATTGAAATGAACAATTTAGTGTACGTAGTACCTAGCTGTTGGGTAGCAATAACCAGCAGCTTACCTTGAGTAATGTAGTGGTTGACATAACCGGTGGTTTGTTCAATACAGCAAAGCTTGCTGCGGAGATTTTTCAAGAGATCTGACGTTATATGTAACACTATTGTCTGTACAGTTAGCGATTTGTACTTTGATATCGCGTTTCTGTAGCGTTTTCATTTTAGCGTTGATGCAGACAGCACTTAATTTGTCAATCTGGTTCGCAATAAACTTGTTATTCGTTTGTTAGGCCATATTTAATTTTCTTTCATTTTCCGACTATTTGTAAGGCCCTATGTAAGTTCTCCATTGTAATATTTTTTTCGCAATAAATATCATATCAGACACTATCATATTATATAATATATAAAAGCTACTGGTATACTGTACGCACAATTAGGTGTGAGTCCATTTTAATATATTTCACTATTTTTCTCCATCTTGATTTGCAGAAAGAAAATATTTGTTAGAACCATACTCGGTAGTATTACTTTTTGCAAAGTGACCTGTAATTTTGCATCTTCATTCTATAATGAGTGACTAATGACTAAATAGTTGAGGTCCAACTTGTTCAATTTAGTTAGCAGTGCAGGTAATTGCAATCAACAATTTAGTGTAGCTCACCTAGGTGTTGAGTAGCAATAACCGGCAGCTTACCTTGAGTAATGTAGTGGTTGACCTAGGCGGTGGTTTGTTCAATACATTAAGGCTTACTGCGATGATATTTTCAAGAGATCTGACGTGTAACAATATTGTCCGTACAATTAGCGATTGGTATTTTGATATCGTGTTTCTGTAGCGTTTTCATTTTGGCGTTGATGTAGACAGTGACGTGGTAGGAAACGTTCAACACCGGTGATTGCAACCGGTATGACTAAACTCGGCCAACCTGTCATGGAGAAGTGAGCGACATGAGGGGATACTAATTGACCTTTGGCCGCGATTAATCAATTCTGTTCCGTAATTCATCTATAATTAATACGTCATACACAATGCAAGTTAGTACGAGTACTTTCCGTGCAAGGATGTTTCTTGGAAAATGGAAGCAGAGTTTGGCCTTGTTTCAAGTCCCGCATAAGACATGGAACATCATTCATATCATATGTCATCCGTGGGCTCAATCGTACTCCTAAATAACCCACCGCTGTTGATGGGGACGTTTAAAAATATTCAGGACTTGATTATTGAATAATTAATTCTCACATTCTCACTCTCCTTTTCCATTAAATAATAATATTATACGTACAAAAGAAACAATATTATCGACATTGAAGAAAATCGATAACTCGTTGAATATTTAAATCTTCCAAATTGAAATAGGCCCAGAAGTCAAATATTGAAATGGGGTTTAGTTAGTCATTGTACATACCTAGGTTTAAATGAACATTTACCTAGTACTTCTATTGACAGAATTGATGAAACCAAATATTGATAACAATATACAAATTAGTGTTTTTCGTTCCGCTAATCCGGGTTTTAACTTATTTTTACGGATTTAGCACGTTTTGCGTAGTTTTTTATTTGTTTTTGAATGTTTTTCCATTTGTTCTTGCATGTTTTTAAGTTTCATAACTATCTTATCTCTAATCATTAAACTATCCTATGTGTAATCATTGCACAATAATCACTTGGCAGCCAGGTTACAAAATCACAACCCTGCCTTCTAGGACAGGCTATTTACCAGTTATATTTCACGTTTACTTGTGTCTAGAGGTAACGTTTATAGTGGAAACAATCGTTTCACATATTATATTGATGAGGTAATCTAAGAAAGTATAAAGAAAACCTGCCATTTAACCCTCCAGTGGTCGCGTGGGGTCCTATGGACCCCAACACTTTAGTTATGTTGATATAACATAGATGACATAACTTGTAATTTTTGGGAGTCTCTATACCTTCAAGTTGAAGCCTCTAGTAGCCAACAAAAGAAGTTTCAACATCAAAAAAAATTGTGTCATGTGACTATCGTAGTCAGAACTTTTTTGGGGTCCCTTGGAGCCCACGCGACCAGTTGCGTCACAGAAACTGTCTCTTTTTCAGCAAATAAAAAAATCATTTTGTTCAATTCTGACGTATATTTATGATGCATATTTCATAGATACATAGCCTCGAAACTTTTCATACACTATCTAACCATGGAATATTGTAAATCAGCATAAAACAGTTTTTGGATTTATATTACGACCAAGTACACATGTCTTCTCTGTCACACATAGCTTTGTTTGGATCATGTCACTATATCGTGCAGTCGTCATAGTATCATTATGGTCATGGAAGTTAGCGCAAAATAAATAGAATGTATGCTGAAATGTGAAATCTCATAAATTGAAATAATGGGTACAGTTTTACTCAAAATTATGATATAAAATTATCCATTCAAAATAGCATAAATTCAAACAACAAAAAAACATGTTTGTTTTATATTTTTCTTCAACAATGTATAATAATTTCATTGTTAGGTACAACACTAAACTAAACAATCAATTAAAAGTAAAAAAAATCTTACATTTTTCATTTTTTATCAATTTTTATAAAGTACGTTGTTTATTATTTGGACTTTTTACCAAAAAATGTCAACTTGTAATTACAAACAATATTTGTAACCTATGAGTACAAAAATAGATTCTAATGCTCACCAAACCACGAAATAACATTTATATGAAAAAATATGTATGAAAAAGTGATTCACAAAAAAGTTATAGCAGAAACACCGCGGGGTCTGGTAGACCCCGCGCGACCACTGGTGTTTTAGATTAGGGCGCGCCTACTGGAGGGTTAAGAGAATAAGATAATGTAACAATAGCCCGCATAAGAACGAATTCTTTTGTCCGGGCAACATAACTACTGTAATGATTATTTCTTAGAGAAGTTGGCGATAAAGCAAATTAGTGAAATTGAATTTAAGACGAATGCAAAAATTTATTCTGTCACCGTAAGATGAAAGCCACATAAAAATTCTTGAGGAAAAGTACAGTATGTGCAAGTGATGCTTGAGTAAGCAATGAACAATATTAATAATAGAAAACGATGTTCATTTAACGTGAAACTACATGAATCCCAAGTGAGACAATTAATGATAATGTTAATAATGTATTTATTGCTCCATGACATGATAATCATGATATGGGTTGTCATTAAAATATCAATTATATAATATATCAGATTGAAATTACATGGATTCACATCTATTTACATGTAACCAGTTGATCACAAATTCATCCATACTATAAAATCTTTCTCATACATGATATGGGTTTGTCATTAAAATTATGGGTGTGAATGATGGAATAAAACTGATAAAAATATAGATTTACATATTTTCACATGTAACCAGTCAGTCATTCATAAATTCTTCTATACTATAACTGCTCACTGCTTAGCTGTATGCACTCTCAGATGTCTTACCTGTTTCGGAGATGAAATTCAGTTGGAATCAGGAATGTGTCGAGCAGTTTGTTGCGCTCGAAACGGACTTTGGCCGACAGTATCACACAATTCTCTGCTTCTCTGTAGCGTGCTTACTTCTCCTCCAGTGAGATCAATCGTAGATTATATTGCATGCAATATTTTAATTGCCAAGACTCGGGCCTTTTCTCTATGGTAATATAGGCCTAATCGAAAAGGAAACAGTTTACTTGAACTCGCCGTTAGTGATGACATCGGTCCCGAGTTTTGAAGACCGACTACTTGTTTGAAAAGACCGGTCTTTATCTCAGAAAGAAAAAACTGTGGAAGTACGAACATTGCAAACCTATTTGGTGCTAAATTTAATCAATTGAATTTGAGAAACAATTGAAACATTTTAGAAAAAAAGTTGACTACGTATTTCATATTGCATAATGATGACTCAATATCAGATCAAATTGTCCCTCTGCTGATTAACAATCAATGTAAAACTATGATTTATATTTCTTTATATTCCAGCATTAGAATTTAGACCGAGCTCATCGCAAAAATAAATACAACAATATGATTGCTTACATCGCAATATTCAACTATCAAAAACGCCTAATAAATCTAATGTCTCATTCACGGACACCAATAGATCTTAGTCTTCGGTACAGTGCGTTGGTGAATCCAACTTCTCTCCAAATTCCTTCAAATTTTCACTGAATGTGAACACTTTTACAAAGACTTTAACAAATGATTACAAATTTTTACTCTAATCAGACTATCTGTTTTAAGGAAAATGTGTTCACCAAATAGATCGGAATAACGGCAGAACCATGTTGCCGAGATTCAGTTTTCTAGACTTTTATGCTGCCAAGTCAGATATATTTCTTATGAGTCGAGTGGTGTAGAGTTTTCGATGATACTTTATATAAATATCTCGCTCAATCTTCTAACGCAGGTTGGGTTTGTCCAGATTCATATTCATATAACTCTGATATTTCCATGTTTGTAATAATTTGTATTGTTTCTTGCAGTTCTCGTATCATCGTCCAAGATGCATTGGCGCGCCCACAGCGTCTTGAACACCAGTGCGGCAAGAGGACTTCCGCCGCAACATTACTGCGCCAAGAAGCAGGACTTCCGCCGCAACTTCACTGCGGCAAGGAACGTGACACCAACACAAGTAATATGCGAAATAATAACACCGTAGACTGTACATCACTTCACTTATTCATATTAATGATTAAAAACAAGTAGTTTTTTGCAACTTTTGAGCTGATAACATTATTTCAATTGATTCACTTCAGGATTTTAACTGATTCACTTTAGGTAATTTTAACTTAATATAGTAGGCCTAAATGATGAGACAATTTTGTTGCTTGAGTTGGAATTGAATCCTATTAGCTTACTTATTCATATTATTGATTTAAAAAAACAAGTTGAGGCTTTTTTGCCAACTTTTACATTTTGAGGTAATTTAGGTGATTACAATTTAATATAGTAAATGATGAGACAATTTTGTTGCTTGAGTTGGAATTGAATCCTATTAGCTTACTTATTCATATTATTAATTTAAAAAAAAACAAGTTGAGGCTTTTTTGGCAACTTTTACATTTTGAGGTAATTTAGGTAATTACAATTTAATATAGTAAATGATGAGACAGTTTTGTTGTTTGAGTTAGGAATTGAATCGTATTAGCTGAATTTTACTTATTAGTTCTAGTAGGGTACAGTATTGATGCAATGTCTGTGTGACTTGGGTGAAAGCAGTACTGGGTAAGCAGACAGTGTCACAGTTCTGTGGCACGTGTCGTGTGCACTCGGTATTCGGGCTTTCAAGTCATGTATGCGTCTTATCAATACTCTGCTAGAACTAATAAGTAAAACTCGACTAATGTGATTCAATTCTTAACTCGAACAATAAAGTTGTCTCGTCATCTCTCATGAAGTGTGAATGCGAGTGTGTTGACCCAGGCATGTCGTTAAACTGCTAAGGGCGAGGCGGAGGAAAACTAAGATGGTTTGTGGGTGATGTCTCAGCTCGCCCCTTCATGGCTGCGAATATCCAGCAATATTGTTGGACGTGGGTTTGAGGCGCAACACCCCAAACATCTGTTTCCCACACGCCGCCCTCCCCCCCGTTAAGGGGGGGCGTATCCCTGCCACATACATGGGTACATTGGTAGTTATTAGTATTTATTAATATTAACAATTATCAGGACTTGGCAATATTTTGTATGTATGTATTTTTGGGACTTAGCAATATTTTTTATATATATGTTCTTGGGACTTAGCAATATTTTTTATATGTATATTCTTGGGACTTAGCAATATTTTTTATATATATATCTCTGTGTGTCTTTCTATATTGTTATATTTATATTGTCTTCACTATATTATTATTATATATCTATATTGTCTTTACTATATAATTATTATATTTATATTGTCTTCACTATATAATTATTATATATATATCTATATTGTCTTTACTATATAATTATTATATATATATTGTCTTTACTATATTATTGTTATATATATATATATATATTGTCTTTACTATATTATTGTTATATATATATTATCTTTGCTATATATATATTTATGTTTCAATAAATCTGATACACTTTCAATTTCACAAATTTTATTCCATCCTCAACACCTTGATTAGTTACAATATCTTTATATGTATGACTGTGCTTCATGTTTCTTTCGGGTCGAGCCTGCAAATGTACAATGAATATATATTAGAATAGCTCTAGCAGCCGCGACTGCCCTGCTGGCTCACGGCCATCAGAGTGCCAGATATGCAGCTAATAATACACAGAATACTAGATTGAGATGTGTCCGCACGCGCAGGGCAGTGATGTGTACCAAATTTCTCAATCTAGTATTCTGTGTATTATTAGCTGCATATCTGGCAAGGAGTGGTCTACATGGCAAATCAGTTGATAGATACCGCATTATATAATTGTAGTTATGCTCTTTCTAGTGAATGCAAGGGCCAGAGAACAGACTGGGAGATGGGCGAAGTACGTCACTAGATTTGCAGGCAGGTTACCGACGATACACCGAGAGACCTTGGGGAAGGAAGGTTGGCAGCGATGCGCCGTATTTAAGTCCCCCACTACTCAAATATCATTCTGCAAGTAAGTCGAACCGCGTCGAATGATTGTTACCCTAAGGAATACATGGATTCATCAAGTTTTAGACTTGTGTGTATATTCACACCGTAAGCATATCTATACAGTACAACCTTGATAGTACGACGTTCAGGGGCGACAGTTGATCGTCATTATAAATGAAATTCATTCCTTTTTTTCAATTATAGGAAGATGCACATCTGGCCAGCGTCGCGTGATTGCTATGGGCAGTGTGTGATACGAGAAAGAGAGCACGTGAGGTGAGTCGTGAGCTTGACTGCATGACTCATAATTAGGTTTGCGGAAGTGATCGGGAATGCAACGCAGCAGACACTTCACAGCTATTTCATTGCTTCTTACTTTTTGCAATTAATTCGTCATAGTTATTGCATTTTTGATACTGTGTGGACCATTTTGAGCGTCGTACTAACAAAATAAAATTGAGTCTTATGGGGATTGTCCCGGACTATCTCAAAACGACGTGATCGTCATTGTATCAAGGTTGTACTGTATAATCAATACGTTGAGAGAATATTGATGACTATTGAATAGCAAGAATAATGGGCCTATCATTGATTAAATATTGAAATCCGAAGAATGTGCATTGTTCCGGGACAATACCTAGCAGGGATTCTGTGTACCATTCGGGGCCTGCAAATATACGAGGAATATATATATATATTGGGATAGTCACCTGCTGGCTCGCGTAGATGTATCTCGCAATCAGTACATTTTAGTATTCAGCACCCCCTCTGGAGAAGTTTCAATTCGATGACCCGTTGAGACTGGCTGCTCCATTCTTGGCGAGAGACGGTCGGTACCTGTTGAAAGAAGGTGACATTAGTAGGTCGTAGTGTATTTTATCTAGACACATGAGGTTTGTTCGTCTGTTTTACACTAGTCGGTAAAGTAGACCGCTTTGCCGTTCTTCTGTCCTCGTACAGCTACACTCACCCTGCTAAGCCCCAGGATGAGTGCCGAAAGTTCTGCACTTTCCACACTCGCTCTCGTAGGTGGTGTAAAGAGGAGAAGAACAAGCGCAAAATATGACTGACAGCATGGAGTCTGTAGAGGCATATTATTTAGATGGTTGCCATATTTTCATTATTCTTTTTTAGACTGAGCAAGACGCATGTTACTGATTGCGCGCGAACTGACGTACGGTCGTTCTTCTGTCATAACAAATTCATTTGAACTTTCTGCACTACTTTGCCTTTTAAAAGTGTACACCAGTTCTGGACGGTGCAAGACAGACGAACAAACCTGTTGGGGGGGTGGCTGGGCTGGCCATCACCCCGCCTTTCCCAAGTCACCTCCGCATTATTCAGACCGACCGTTTTGGAGTATGGTTTTTATCGATTTTGAAACAGAAGGATCAATTGTGATCAAAAAGTACATGGTGTAGCCGGCTCACGTGTTGCTACCACCACAGTGTGATGTGCTTACCGGTGTGTTACTTTCTTCGTGTTTTGCAGTTGTTTATTTCTTGTTGAAGGTATTCTTTTAACCGTACTCCAGTCTATAAGCCGTTATTTGTATTTTATTACAGAATTACAAAGTAGCAACCTTAAGGATCGGGTGCGAGGTCGTTCCACAGGAGGGCCGTTATATTTGATATTAAGTACAGATATGCGAGGTGGGTAGTGAATGAAAGGGGAGGAAAGATAAGAATATTGGAGAGTCCATCTGAGATGATGCGCGAAACGTAGAATGGTGGGTGTAATTGGACACCTCCAATGACCGAATGTATATTCATAAGTGGTGACCATTATAGTTAGATTGTTCACCGACTATATATGAGGATTCTCAGACAATAAATGCCTCCCCGCCGGGTATGTTTCCACGCTCCAAATGTAGCCGGACGTGTTGAGTGTACCGCACGCCTCTCAGGTCACTTGGTTATGGTAATCGGAGTTATAATGAAAAACCACAGGGCACAGTTTTGTCCGGGCTAAGTTTCAAGCCATACTTTACTTTTTTTGTCAGGGCGGAGAATCATTACGTGAGAATAGAGGTACACTTGTATAGGATGTTGGGTATGAATAAGCCAGTATGGTATTCTAATGATACGTTCTTAGGTTATGTCAGAAACAATCTGTAATTGATTTGTGGGCAGTCTAGGATGGTATTATTTCAAGGGGATGTTGGTGAATAATCCTGGGCGAGCATGACTGCGGCTACGTTTTGAAAAGAAACCGCACTGCAACCCATGTTACGAGTACGTTTTGATGTGAATGCCTGGGTTTAGTATAGGTTATTTAATACTTACGACAAGAGTCTCGCAGAGTGGTACCGTACGAGTGGACGCGATCCCGGGACTCCTTCGCATGTGTCCCTGTCGATCTGATGGTGGTGGAGTGGTAGTAGTGAGACTATGGGATGCTGTTTACATACGTGGTACCTACGATAACAAGAAAACACAGTGTTTTTATGCCATATGGGGGGGGGGGGGGGGGGGGGGGGCAGTGAGTGGTTAGGGTGTGCCCAGGTGGGGGGTTGAACGTGCCATTTTTATCATCACATGTGTTGGTACCTTCAATTTTTCAGCACTGGCCAACTTTATGCGTAAGTCTTTTAATTGATAGTGTCCCATGGGTTTTTTATAAATATGTTCATCGGGAAACGCAGAAGTTCCATCTGCTTGCGTTTCCGATCCTCCTTTCTCCGTATTTCCAATATTCTTACCCTCTCCCCCATTTCCGCCTCCTAACCCTACCTGCTTTGTCCTTGTACCTAATCTATATGGATCCCAAACTGAACTAGCATATTCCACCATGGGACGCACTAGTGAGGAATATGATTTTTCTTTCATCTCAATACTCCCCCTAAGCTGCCTCATAACAAAGTTTGGTGCATTAATGCTCTTTTTCTGACTCCCCCACCCTAGACGTCTGTCAAATACCACCCCAACCCTCCTCCTACCGAAGGTGACTAACTTACACTTCCCTGCATTTAACCCCATCTTGTTTGCCTGAACCCAGGAAATGTCACCAAGAAAGTAGCAACATCCGTATACTTACTGCGCAATCTTCAACCGGTGACCAGCATGGAAGTATTGAGAATGGCATACTTTGCCTTATTCCAGTCACACCTATCCTATGGAATTTGTTTTTGAGGCTGTTCACCGCGCATCGAAAGACTGCTTATAATTCAAAAAGGTGCGGTTAGAGGCATGCTAGGTGCATCGGGAGAACAAAGTGTAAGGAG
>OU015464.1:1845005-1857505 GCA_907164805.1 Brachyptera putata
AAATTTTTGGGAAAAAAAAAAAAAAAAAAAAAAAAAAAAAAAAAAAAAAAATTCTGACAAATAACAATTGTTAATTGATCCCTTCTCATGCATGAAATAACATTACCAGACCGCTAGAGCAATGGTTGAAATGAATATATGTTTCATCGCGGGCATGTGTCCACCCCTGCTGTCCAGAACACGGGAAAATCTCGAATATGATTTTCGGAAATTCTGACAAGATACAATTGTTAATTGATCCCTTCTCATGCATGAAATAACATTTTCAGACCGCTGAGAGCAATGGTTCTAATTAAATATATGTTTCATTGCGAGCATGTGCGGTACCCTGTGTCCAGAAAACGGGAAATTCGAATATGATTTTCGGAAAATTCTGACAAATAACAATTGTTAATTAATCCCTTCTCATGCATGAAATAACATTTCCAGACCGCTGAGAGCAATGGTTGTAATTAAATATATGTTTCATCGCGAGCATGTGCGGTACCCTGTGTCCAGAAAACAGGAAAATTCGAATATGATTTTCAGAAAATTCTGACAAATAACAATTGTTAATTGATCCCTTCTCATGCATGAAATAACATTTTCAGACCGCTAAGAGCAATGGTTGTAATTAAATATATGTTTCATGGCGGGCATGTGTCCCACCCTGTGTCCAGAAAACGGGAAAATTCGAATATGATTTTCGGAGAATTCTGACAAATAACAATTGTCAATTCATCCTCTCTCATGCATGAAATGACATTTTGAGACCACTGTGACCAATGGTTGTACTTAAATATATCTTTCACCGCGTGCATGTGTCCTACCTTGTGTCCAGAAAACGGGAAAATTCGAATATAATTTTCAGAAAATTCTGACTAATAACAATTGTTGAGTGATCCCTTCTCATGCATGAAATAGCATTTTCAGACCGCTGAGAGCAATGGTTGAAATTAAATATATGTTTCATCGGGGGCATGTGTCCTACCCTGTGTCCAGAAAACGGGAAAATTCGAATATGATTTCCGGAAAATTCTGACAAATGACAATTGTTGATTGATCCCTTTTCATGCATGAAATAACATTTTCAGACCGCTGAGAGCAATGGTTGTAATTAAATATATGTTTCATCGCGGGCATGTGCGGTACCCTGCGTCCAGAAAACGGGAAAATTCGAATATGATTTTCGGAAAATTCTGACAAATAACAATTGTTAAGTGATCCCTTCTCATGCATGAAATAACAATTTCAGACCGCTGAGAGCAATGGTTGTAATCAAATATATGTTTCATCGCGGGCATGTGTCCTACCCTGTGTCCAGAAAACGGGAAAATTCGAATATGATTTTCGGAAAATTCTGACAAATAACAATTGTTAATTGATCCCTTCTCATGCATGAAATAACATTTCCAGACCGCTGAGCACAATGGTTGAAATTAAATATATGTCTCATCGCGGGCCTGTGTCCTACCCTGTGTCCAGAAAACGGGAAAATTCGAATATGATTTTCGGAAAATTCTGACAAATAACAATTGTTAATTGATCCCTTCTCATGCATGAAATAACATTTTCAGACCGCTAAGAGCAATGGTTGTAATTAAATATATGTTTCATGGCGGGCATGTGTCCCACCCTGTGTCCAGAAAACGGGAAAATTCGAATATGATTTTCGGAGAATTCTGACAAATAACAATTGTCAATTCATCCTCTCTCATGCATGAAATGACATTTTGAGACCACTGTGACCAATGGTTGTACTTAAATATATCTTTCACCGCGTGCATGTGTCCTACCTTGTGTCCAGAAAACGGGAAAATTCGAATATAATTTTCAGAAAATTCTGACTAATAACAATTGTTGAGTGATCCCTTCTCATGCATGAAATAGCATTTTCAGACCGCTGAGAGCAATGGTTGAAATTAAATATATGTTTCATCGGGGGCATGTGTCCTACCCTGTGTCCAGAAAACGGGAAAATTCGAATATGATTTCCGGAAAATTCTGACAAATAACAATTGTTGATTGATCCCTTTTCATGCATGAAATAACATTTTCAGACCGCTGAGAGCAATGGTTGTAATTAAATATATGTTTCATCGCGGGCATGTGCGGTACCCTGCGTCCAGAAAACGGGAAAATTCGAATATGATTTTCGGAAAATTCTGACAAATAACAATTGTTAAGTGATCCCTTCTCATGCATGAAATAACATTTTCAGACCGCTGAGAGCAATGGTTGTAATTCAAATATATGTTTCATCGCGGGCATGTGTCCTACCCTGTGTCCAGAAAACGGGAAAATTCGAATATGATTTTCGGAAAATTCTGACAAATAACAATTGTTAATTGATCCCTTCTCATGCATGAAATAACATTTTCAGACCGCTGAGAGCAATGGTTGAAATTAAATATATGTTTCACCGCGGGCATGTGTCCTTCCCTGTGTCCAGAAAACGGGAAAATTCGAATATGATTTTCAGAAAATTCTGACTAATAACAATTGTTGAGTGATTCCTTCCTATGCATGAAATAACATTTTCAGACCGCTGAGAGCAATGGTTGAAATTAAATATATGTTTCATCGGGGGCATGTGTCCTACCCTGTGTCCAGAAAACGGGAAAATTCGAATATGATTTTCGGAAAATTCTGACAAATAACAATTGTTGATTGATCCCTTCTCATGCATGAAATACCATTTTCAGACCGCTGAGAGCAATGGTTGTAATTAAATATATGTTTCATCGCGGGCATGTGCGCTACCCTGTGTCCAGAAAACGGGAAAATTCGAATATTGTTTTCAGGAAATTCTGAGTAATAACAATTGTCAAATCATCCTCTCTCATGCATGAAATAACATTTCCAGACCGCTGAGAGCAATGGTTGTAATTGAATATATGTTCCACCGCGGGCATGTGTCCTACCCTGTGTCCAGAAAACGGGAAAATTCGAATATGATTTTCGGAAATTTCTGACTATTTGCGTATTTCTTTGGAAAATTTTTCACAGGGCCGTGTAAGGTATCTACATGAAGGTTCATTCAATTGATTGCGGAAAATTTACATTTCGTCCCAATTCAATGTCTAGTTTTCCGGCAAAAAGTTCTTGAACACCCCCTCCGCAGAGGGGTGTGGGAAAACTTACGATTTTCTTTGGAAAAGTTTTCACAGAGTCGTTTGTGGTATCAAAATGAAAGTACATTCAATTTATTGCGAAAAATTCTAATTTCAGTGAAATCCAATGTTTCGTTCTCCGCCAAACAGTTTTCGAACAACCCCCCGCAGATCGGGTGGCGGGAAATTTATGATTTTCTTCGATAAATTTTTCACAGTACCGTGTGTGGTATCAATATGAAGGTACAATCAATTGATTGCATAAAATCTCAATTTCAGCCCGATTCAATGTTTGGTTCTCCGCCAAACAGTTTTTGAACAACCCCCCGCAGATCGAGTGTAGGAAAATTTATGATTTTCTTCGGAAAATTTTCGTCGAAGCCGTGTGTAGTATCAATATGAAGGTACATTTAATTGATTGCGCAAAATGTTAATTTCAACCTGATCCAATGTTTGGTTCTCCGGCAAACAGGTTTTGAACAACCCCCCGCAGATCGAGTGTAGGAAAATTTATGATTATGACGATCGGTCAAACCCTGCGACCTGTGCAGTGCTTACAAACAGAGAAAAAAAAAAAAACGGACAGACAAAGTTCCGTATGAAACATCATTTAGAAGTTTTTAAAAACCCCATAAGATTTGGCCGAGCGCAAAAAATTGAAAAATTAAATCTCTTCAATATGATTCAAATTTTCCACAAATGTGAACACAAGAATAATATACATGAATACAAATTTGGTTTGATATTAGGACCAGCCGTTTTGGAGAAAATAATATAATAAATGTATTTTATCTTCGGAAAGATAGAAATATTAGTTGAAAAATGTTGCATTGTCGAAGTCACGGCTCTCTAGATTCATTGACATCGGATGAAGTTCATTTCGAATGATCAAGGTTTGTATAGTTTTCGATAATACTTTATATAGACATCTCGCTCATCGTACAACGCACATCCTACGTTTGCCTAGTCTAATAAACAGTTCAACTTGAATTTTCTCTCGAATTTGCCCAAATATATAATATTTTTCTTGGTTGATTCATAACACTGCTTGACATCTAAGAAATGTTATTGTACTTAACTTTTTGCGTGCATTTCTCAGACCACAACTACCTTCATTTACTTCATATTGAAGGAAAACAAAATGAACATGGTTTGTTTTCTATTTTTAATACATTTCGTAAATATAACGATAAATTGTGAAAATTCGAAATACAATCATAATTATTTGTTACTTCTCTTTACTCACGTTTTTCTCAATCATAAAGAGTCAGAATTTTCCGAATTATCCCAATTGATTTGATACACAGATATATAGACCTACGCTCACAATAAGACCATGCTATTTTCATAAGTAAATAGGCCTATAGATTGCATTATTATTCAAAATATTTCATAAGATTCCATTATTATGGATAGATATTCAGATCGCTCAACTCTCGATTCACACAATCATGTCTTAATTAGTTGAGCTTTAGCGAGGATATAATTTGACATACTGAAAAAAATTGGTGTTCGTTTTTATGTTTTTTTGTCTCCACAGATCAAACGACTACAGCTATCAACTTCAAACTAGATTCAATATGGTTCCTCATCTAACTTAGATCTGTATAGATTTGTGGTATTATCGGGTGGTAACCTTTTTTTATGCTTTTTAGAAATTTCAAAAATACTCACTAGAATGACACGACGGAAAAATAAGAAAATATTATTTTTCCAGAAAGATGAAATTTTGCGTCAAGTTGAGTTACATTTTGATACACATTTCTGGAAATTTTCAGCTTTATCGGGTCACCCATTTTGAAGAAAAAACATAAAATGTGCTAAATTGGTACCACTCGAAGCAGTTTTTACCCATTTTTACCCATACTATATTACTATCCGCTCGTCTAACAACGCATATATGGCGTTTTCCTAGTTAAATTATATACTTCATCAGATCTATACAAAAACTATCACTCTTTTAGTCTTTACAATTGAACTCTAGTAAGATGATTGATTTCAAGGATAATATTTGCTTTCTTACACATGGTTTTATATGTAAGTTATTCATTTTGTATTTTATCTATGTAATTTATTTTATTTAAAAGATTTATTAGGATAAATCTCATACAGAATATAATACATTTTGTCCAATTAATCAAGATGAATCTTGAACAAGATAATATTGCCACGGTGGATTCTCCGGTCAGGTCGGGGATCGAAATAACGTGGCCGTTTTATAAATAATAGTAACTTTAAACAATTCCTTGCCGATATAGATAGATTTTTAATAAGTTAATAAATAGTATTACTCTTAAAGCGAAGGATACATAATTACCTTTGTACTTCATGCCACCTTATTAAACGATTTCCGGATTACAAATCTCTCGGTCCATGTAGATCACGGCCTCTGCTCTTCGTGGTTCGTCTGCTTCTGCGAGAAACAGCTGCCAGTCGCTGCCTACCCTCACTATTTACCCCCACCCCTCGCCCGTAGACTAATACTATGTTTACATTCGGTCCGCCTCAAGGCTTTAAGCACGGGCACTACCCTTATTACTCAATGACCTTGTAATGCAATGAATAATTTTTTTTTCCAATATTGCTTAACGATCCCACCAACAGCTAGGTTATACGGGGGTATGAATGAGCGGATGATAATGAAACGATGAAGTGATGATAAGTGAAAAGACATTTACAAAAACCCATGCCATATGCGGGACTCGAACCCACGCTCAACGGTGACTTCAGTTACTACCGCTAGCGATAATTGACTGAGCCACCGGGGCGGCTAATGCAATATAACAATATGATGCAAAATAAAGCATTTTTTCTGATTTATTGAGATGAATCTTGAACAAAATATAATGCATTTTTTCTTGACGTCATCAGTTAACTTATAATAATATATTATAAAAAAAAACATCCGTGCAAAAATCTAACATCCGTTCTCAGACACCGTGATTTAATCTTGCTTCAGTGTCTAGTCTCGACTTGTAGCACAGGTGCCCGTGCAGATGCTACTTATAAATCTGACGCCGTAACATATAGTTAGGGTAGTGGGCTAATGGGTTACACAAGGTAGACTGGACCATTTATATTATTAATCACAATGTGCATGGCGAACTTTATTTAAACACTTTTTATTACCTTTTATTTATTTCTATTTCTATTTTTTTTTTTTTTTTAGAAAAAGCAGAAACATTTTCTACTGCTATTTTCATGGTTCTTCGTCACACACAAGGCAATCATTAGCGCCCCCAAAAGCTGTTTTCGAGATTCAAACACGCGAGCATAAAGACTTCTAGTTTTATGGCGGGGGGGGGGGGTAAGGGGGGGTGCAGGTGTTTGCTGATAGTTGATACATCAACAACGATGAGATGGTATGGTATACCTGTTTTTATTTGTTGAGGATAAGATCATATTTTTAGCCATCAAGTTTTAATTAGACTGCCTCTCCTTATAGAATATATTACTATAGACAAGAAGAATCTTAACAAAGTATTTTCATGCGATATACAACTCATAAATAAGGCGTATTTATTATAGCCACTGAGAGTAATTGTTATTTTATGACATGGCAAAAAGAACTTGGAAATAAGAAAATAAATTATTTATTAGGATTATAGTCTCAGTACGTGCCTTTAACAGTGAGGGCAAAAAGTTCCCGCCAGGAAGATTTGATAGATATAGGAATGATCATGAAATGTTAAAAGAGCAAGGTATATGTATATAATTAATAAATACGTCATGTATGAAGTGCTGTCATTGGAAGAAGTGGACATTGCCTGAGAGACTTGATTCAAAGTGAAAAATATCAACATCGTGTGGTTGGATTATTCCTAATACCAATGTTGGTAATGTCCGGATATATCGCAAAGACGGTTTATATTGTGTTCCGGACTTTCGGCAACTGAGGACTTTTATCTGCGGCGAAGATGTGTGGTCACAGACAGCGTAGACCTGGTGTCAAAGTTCATAGCTTTTAATTTAAAATGAAAATAAAATGGGGTGGTAAGATCGCCCTTGTGGTGCCCCGTCCAAACGATCCTACTTTCATCCTTGGCCTTAATTGGGGAACAATGATTTTGTATCAAGTTTCGATGTTATTAATAAAAGAAGAAAAATATGTATGATGTAGAATAAAGTATTTTCATCCTGATCGCGTTTAACGCACAATGTAATGATCTTAGATCTATTGGCGTCGGATGAATGATTACTCTGATTATGGGATGAACGTTTCGTTTGGTATAGGAATATATACGAGAGTGGGAAGGAAGCGGTCGTGGCCTGTATTGTAGGAACCATCCCGACACTTTAACACAATAGATACTATACCTCTGTACAGAGATACAGAGGTGAAACCCTGTATAGATGAACGGTGGTGGGAATCGAACCAAGTGCGATATGCCGCCTCATCTCCCAGATCACATGAAGCGAACGTATTAGCAACTGAGCTAAATGTGTCGGTCATAATATAATGGTCTGGAATGGAACTACTAATGAGAATTTTATATTAAACAGTACATGTTTTTTGTTTAGGAAAACCAGAAATTTTTGCAGAATATTTTCACCTTTTCAACATGAACTATCGCAATACAGACCAGTGTACCTATTGAAAATGCTTGCTATGAATCGACGAATGGTACGGCAATTGTGACTAGTTGTCAATGTTGGAACTGAAAGCCAGTATGCCACAGTTATGTGATATCTAGTCGGCCGGTAGCTCGACGGGAGCCAAGTCGCTCCAAAGTGCATAGCCTGCTCTACATTTTGTTTGTAGGCCTACATATTGACGCTGCTAATGTTATACATGCCTAGAACCACATGAATATCTAAATTAGGTCATTTGTTAAATGATAATTTTAACAATGTTTAATGTAGGCCTACTTTAATGAAAGAGAATAGTAAATCTCATTAAAAGAATCTATATTATCTGTCCATCTTAATAAAAGAAACACCAAACATAAATTCAAAAATATTATTTTATTGTTTTAATTTGCAATTAAGGCTTTAAGTGAGTTTTTACATAATAGGGTGAGAAATAGATAACCAAAACACTTTGGTAAAGGCACAGAATATTACACTTATATATAATATATATTATCACTTGTGAAATAATAAGTTTCGTTATTCAGTTTGGATCAAATGCCAACAAAGATAATATAGAGTTCGAAAACTATACAACCTTCACATGCATTCTTAACTTAGAATAACTTCATACTAAAACTAATGTGAAAAACCTAAATGTATTGAAAGACATCAGGGGCTGAGACTTGACGGTTAATTTAATAACACAGTCAAACTAATATCTAAAAAAACCTTATAATGATCATAGAAAAAGATGCAATTCTCTATCAGCAAAAACATACTCTAATATTTGATTAATATCACATTTCACAGAAAGCCATAATCAGACATATTGTCTATAATGAAAAAATATACCATATCTGAAAAGAACTTCAGAAAAACATTTTATAGTTTATTATTAAAATTCACCCATTCCTAAAAAAATATTGCATCTATAGTTGTTATTTCAATTCAGAGAAATAAAGAATTAAAAAAAAGAATTTAGAAAAACTTACATTTATAATCAATTCATTAATGGGTCTCACACATGAGTTTAGAAGACTATGAGACGAAGATTGAAACTTGCAGGGAATGTTCGATTCCCGCCATATCGTTTCCATGTTATTTCGCCAAAATATTTTATTTTTCACTGTGGCTCCATGTATCGAATACCTCGAGTCAATTTATTTGTGTGAATATTGTAAACTACATTAAATAATATTGCAAAAATATCAGATTTGAGGACATTATTATTCAATTATCAATGAACACAACATTTTTCAATATATATAACGAAACCTCTTGTCCTACACATTCTACTGCAAATTGTCGAACCGAGTTTGCCAGTAAAATACGCATTCTAAAGAAATTCAATGGTGGCATGAAAAACCTAATAATATTTGACATAAAGCCTATAAAAAATCTTTATACAATCTTGAGATCATTTTGTAATGTACTGAGCCGCATAAAAGCGCGTCTTTATAAAAGTAACAAACTAGATAATTATATAACTACAACTCTACATAATATAGGCTACATAAAATACAAAAATAAAGTATTCCTTCAAAGTTCTCCAGTATATAGGCTAGTTCTCTACCACGGACGCCACATCGAGAGATCTTCAGGGCCGTCGTCCACGGCGTCGCGACGGACGTCTCTACGGTCTCTATGGGCGTCTTGACGGCCACCCCTATGACCTTCAAAACGGCCATCTCTATGTGTCTCGTAACGAACCTTCTGAACATTCTTCGGAGGTTCGAAATGAAGAGCTCTTTGGGACGCGGAAACTCCTCTTTGGGTATCATAATCAAGTCTAGGATTCCCATTCCGGGAATCGCAAGGGGAATACTCATGATGCGACCTACTTTTCTGTTTCTCAATACGTATTTCCTTCTCTTCGGGTAGATCGCGACGAGACGACGACGACGGGGAGGGTACAGTCATGAGCAGTCCGGTGAGAGGTCGAGAGAGATCGTCGACGCTCGGGGTGGACGTCATAACGGCGTTCCCGTGGACGTCGTTGGAGGAGGGCGTGGCGCGACGCGGGAGAGAGTGAGGCGTGTAGGAGGCGGAGGCTGGAGAGACGGGCGGCGAGTAGCAGGTGCGCGACGGTGGCGCTACTTGGACGCTGAGCGGGCCGGACACGCACTGGCCGAGGTGGGAGACGAGACGGCGACCGACGCGGGCGTCGAGGCCGGGGAGGGAGAGCAGGAACTGGCAGGCTTCGCTGGCGCATTGACTGAAACCAGCCTGGAAGGGACATGGCAGATATCCATCAGAAATCTTTCAAGTTGATATAATTAATTGTCACTTTATTTAACTGTTACAGTATTTAGATTATATCTGAATCGATTATTGAATGATTGTTATGGTTGACAGACCAAACTGAGCTCTATTTACCAACTAATTTTAATGGTGCGTAGTTGGTGGGACACCAACATATTCAACGGGGGAAGTGAATAAAAAATGTAGTCAACTATTCAAAACTTGGCAAACTTAATGGAGTCTAGTAACTCAGTAAACTAGTCTTGATCAACCAAAATAGATAATAATGTTATCTAAATAAAAAAGTATAAACTTATAGCTTTTTATCAAGATTCGTAATAATTTTAACTGTTCATATTTTGTAATACCCGGCTCCTCCACCTAAATGTCGATTACCAACTAAAATATCATTTTGATCAAAATATGTTTGTTAAATTCTTGATTTCTTGTAACACGGCACCTCCACCGATATGTTGAATAAGGCATGTAATTTTTGTTGATCGAATGTTTTGTAATATACTTGTACCAACGGACAAAAATGTAATCTATCAACCGTATAGTTGTAAAAACGTCAGTAATTATATATATAACTTTGTTCAGCTTTTTGGGACGCATTTGAAAAACGTAATATATTTTGTTCATTTTTTTTTTTTTTGTCATAAACCTCCCGGTTCCTCCACCTAAATGTCGATTACCAATTGAAATTTCATTTTGATCAAATGTTTGTTAAATTCTTGATTTCTTGTAACACGGCACCTCCACCGATATGTTAAATAAGGCATGTAATTTTTGTTGATCAAATGTTTTGTAATATACTTGTACCAACGGACAAAAATGTCATCCATCGACCGTATAATTGTAAAAACGTCAGTAATTATATATATATAATTTTGTTCAGCTTTTTGGAACGCATTTGAAAAACGAAATATATTGTGTTCAACTTTTCTTGTCATAAACCGAGTATAAATAAATTATAATCACATAAGAATATCACAGCTATGTAAATATATATGATACGTTTGTGTTGTCAAGTTGGTAGACGATCGTATTCTCCCATGGATACAAGTATAACTGAACTCGGCACCTCCACCAACATGTCTATTAGCTCGTATACTCAGACAGTGGTCGTGTTGAACCTACCTGGAACCGATGAGCGTCCTCCACGGCGTCTCTAGGGCGCCCTAGACTGTGCAGGTGTCGTACAGTCAGCTCCAAGATGTCTGCCTTCTCCAGCTTGCTCACATTCTCGCCTTCAGCCTGCGAACAAACAAACAAACTTTGGTCAGACAAACCATTGACGACAAAACAAACACAGTTTAATGTTTTAATTATTCATTGAGCCTGGAGAAATGTATAACGATGAAAATGATAATTATCACAAATACAATATTACCCTATCAAGGCAAAAGGCAATAATGAAACACTCAAATTCTGTGATTAATTATAATGATGAATTAATATGAAAATATAATAATATTGAGAAATACTATAACAAATTTGCCTTTCTTGACATGTAGGCCTATTCATCCCTACTGAGATATCTGGCATAATATTGAATAAATTTGCTCCATATACAAAAAAAAATAATGAAAATAGAAATAAGATTAATTTTGAATGAAACAATAACTTCCAAGTATCAATCATATAAATTTCCAATGATTTGTTAGATTTTGAATTTAAAAAGTGCTTGTTCAAATAACTTATGTTTTTGAGTGAATGTTTTAAATTTTGATTAAAATGATTGATATTGATAGCGATAGCTAGGCTATATCCGTGAAGAGCGATTAGCGGACTCGATTACGACGATACCAAGAAATATAATTTCCCACGAAAACGGTTTAATTCCATGCAAAAAGCTATTAGAGCACAAAAACTCCAGTCCTACACAGAGATGTATTGATTAGTTATAAGAGATCGCATCATATTCTATTATAGATCAAATAGGCCATCAAGTGTTGTTCAGTGTACAAGGAAATTACTAGCCTTTTCATTGTGTGTGGAAGAATAGGAGAGAGAGAGAGAGAGAGAGAGAGAGAGAGAGAGAGAGAGAGAGAGAGAGAGAGAGAGAGAGAGAGATAGAGAGAGAGAGAGAGAGAGAGAGAGAGAGAGAGAGAGAGAGAGAGAGACAGAATTGAGAAAAAGAGAGAGAGATAAAGAGACAGAGAATTGAGAGAGAGAGAGAGAGAGTATTGAGAAAAGATAGAGAGATAAAGAGATGGAGAAGTGAGAAAAATAGAGTGTGAGAGAGAGAGAGAGAGAGAGAGACAGAGAATTGTGAGAAAGAGAGAGAGAATTGAGAAAAGATAGAGAGATAAACAGATGAAGAGAGATAGAGAAAGAGAGAGAGAGAGAGAGAGAGAGAGAGAGAAAAATGATACTCTATCACAATAAAATCCTGCTGCAGTCAATTTCCTCTCTGTAGCCGAACTCAATATTCCCACGTCCGAGCCTCGTACGTGATCTGGCCGTAACAATGGCGCTACGTGCAACGCCAATGCACAGCAAACATCCCAGCAGACTTGATGACGTCACGTAACGATTAACACACAACAACTGTTGTTTTTGTTGATGTTGTTGGATAAACACCGTGACATC